>JACJUY010016861.1:0-11311 GCA_014220935.1 Platorchestia sp. MABIK | reverse complement strand
GGGCGGGAAGTAAATTCCTACGAAGTCTTCTGGGAAACGCAGGAAAGGAAGATGTCTCTTCATTCCTATATTGTGCGCACTAAAAGTAATGGCATGAAAAACGTGTTGCTGCTCAGTTCAATGCCACCATTGCTTGGAACAACAAAAGACGATGAGAAGAAAAAGCCAGCTATTCTCAAATTCTACGACTTCAGTAAGGGAGGCACTGACATTGTAGACCAGAGAATCGGGTCATACACCGTGAACACAAAGTCAAAACGATGGACTCTAGCAGCGTTCGCTTACATGCTCGATACTATGCGTGTAAATGCACAAACAATCTACGCTCTCAATAATAATTTAGAGCCTCGAAAGATTTCATCTTTCCACTTTGGCTAGGATTTGGTCATGGAGTTGGTGAAAGAACACCAAGGTCGTAGAAAATCTTTTCAAGGTATTCATGACGCAACGAACAAAAAAATTCAACTTGTTTTGGATGAGAAACCAACTCCAGCCCAAACCCCAGGCAGAGTGTTTCCTCTTCACCCTGACTCGAAAATTAGATGCAACACATGCCTGCAACATATATATGGACCTGAATTCAAAAAGAAGCGAGCTCACGTTGGGCTATGTCCGTATCAATGTTCAAAGTGTGGAAAAGGTGTTTGCAAAAGGCACATCAAACAACTTTACTGCAGTTCATGTGTCCAGGAATAGTACGAAAGTGTATTCTGGGCGAAGTCAGAATATTTTGTCTCTAAAAGAAAACACCAGTGAACGTTTGTAAATTATAGTTGAACCAATAAAGTGTATTAATATTTTATTCATGTCTCTCTACTTCAAGTAGCTTTCTCAGAATAGAGGATATAAAATTGCACTCGTTTTTGTGACCATTGTGATAAGGAGAGGTGGTAGAAATGTACGAGAGACCAGAAAACTTTATGCACTGTATTACTAATGAAACGTAGAGAAATTTTTTGACTACAAAGTAAAGAAAGGCTATGTGCATTATGTTATTTTGTTTCAAGTAGGTAGGCAATTGCTGTTAGATAAAGTGAATTTTATGCATTTACTTTGGCTTTGTGATAGGTAGATGTGGAACGGACAGCTTTACGAACCTACTATTTACATATGAGGTTGCAATTATTGTTTTGACTGCATAGTGTAGTAAGGTCCAATATATTTTGTTCTTCTTCAATTGCAGATTGTTTATTTAGGTTAGATGGAATAAACTTTCGTGCATTCGTATATTTTGTTGTGATATAAAACTGTCTAACGGAAAACTTTATGGAGATGGACACCAATATACTTATACAATAATGTAAAAGATGTTGTTTGGTTATCCCTTGTACTTCAGAAACAGCTTGACCATAGAAAGTTTTACGTCCTGACATTCAAATACGGGTTTCTGGAATCGTTAGCCTTTATGCAACTTTTATACGACTGCAATGAACTGGCGTGCAGCCTGCACGCAGCAGCTGCTACAGAGTACGACAACTGCGTCTGCCCTGTTCACGGAACTGTTGCAGGGGGCTGGTCGACATTATTTTATATATTGTTCTTTAAACAATGTATTAACTACTTTCACAAAAAGAACTCAACTGCAATATAATGACAAATAGTCAGATATTAATTTGGGAAAAAATGACCTGCATCAACAAGCTAACAAAAAGTTATCAAACTATTTCGAGGGTGGAACGAAATCATCTCACCTTGGCGCTCAGGCGCACGTAAAAATTTGGGCACGGATAGGGTTAACAGTTTCAGTAAATATTCTCGAACACCGCTAAATGGCGTAAATCAATTAAATGTTTCAAATAGTCGTTTTCGAATTAAGCATGACTAAACATGAAGGTTATTCATCAATGAAATCTTGACCAGACTTATGAGAAACAAGATTTCATTCATCGAATTCGTATAATCATGAATCGCCGGCAGTAAACTGTTGCTTTCGCACCATGCAAAAGGGCATTTTTATATCTAATATTTTCGCACGGCCAAAGTAAATTAATTTTTCGGGTTTGAATCTAATGAATATGCTAGCTGCTGGCATTGCGTCGAACATCAACATACAATAGCTTTTTTCGAACAACGGATACTCATTTCTCCTCTGTATGATGTTAGCTTCTTTCGCATTAGGTCTGTAAAACTGACAAATTAGTTCCGTACAAACAATTTATGAAGAAAACGTGACATCGCCACTCAATAAGTTAGATATTTCAAATGTGCTGTATCTCAATACCGTTTTTCAAACATTTTTGCTCGTATTTTCGAGTCAACGTATGCCCTGTCAAAATTCACATGCATTTTTATGTTTTTACCATAGAAATAATTTGGATTAAGGGCATTTGGCTTCAGTTACTTAAATAAGTTAGTTTAAGCCTACCTAACAACGCCAATGGTATTCCAAAGAGAGGAAAGGCAAGGTACCATTTAATATGGAGATAAGGGAACGGGGAATTAATGCAAAGAGTGTGTTCCCTTACAAGCTTACCGACGCAAAGAAACATCAAGTTTGGAAATGAAAATATGAAACCAAATTAAAGTTGAGATAGAAAGTTGTTCGTGCTGAAGAACTGGGCAGCACTAGGTCTGTACTAGCTCGCGCTGGTAACTTCAATCACACCATTTCACGATTTTCGTTTGGACTTGGTTCCATTTCTATTCGTGACTGACTAGCAGAATAAAATTTAAACTTGCGCCTGCAGTGTGTTATTCACACCCCAAACACCTCAGCACTAGTGGCAGACACGGTCGCACCCATTCAAAAGCCAAGCAGTTTCCAGGCCACCGTTGGCAGGACCGTAGACAGTTTCAAGTGGGTGAAGGAACAGCTCACTGATCGCTATATCCGCGGTTTTCTGACAGTTAAAAACAACTCAAAACTACCAAATAATCTTTAACTTTCGTTAGAACATTTCGGCAATTACTACTGTACCTTCCGCGGCTCCTTACGACTTCCTACAGAATAATATCGACTCTTCCATATACGTTCTGCTGTCGCTCCTTGTCAGCATTAAGGGGACCGTGCATTTTTGCACTTTTTTCTTCATTTATGAACCAATGCTTATAAACTTTGACGGACTGAACAAACTTATGAAAAAATAGGTGTAACCCTGTGGGAAATTTATGATTTGCTTCATAGAAAATGATTACTTATATTTTCAAAATTTCCTTCCAAAATATGTTACCTAAAATGCAAGAGGTCAACCCAATGACTTCCGGGCTCAATGGGCCATTTTTGTTTCTTTGTTGAAAAAGTATCCTTAGGTGTTGTGCTATTGTGCCCTAAAATTTTTTGGGGCGACGAACATTAGATCCCCCCCTCCAAGGGGGGTGTGAGGGAACCAAAAAATATGAATTTTTGACCCTAAAAACATGAATTTTTGAACTAATTTGTCAATTTTACAGACCTAATGCGAAAGAAGCTAACATCATACAGAGGAGAAATGAGTATCCGTCGTTCGAAAAAAGCTATTGGATGTTGATGTTCTACACAATGCAAGCAGCTAGCATATTCATTAGATTCAAACCCGTAAAATTAATTTACTATGGCCGTGCGAAAATATTAGATGGAAAAATGCCCTCTTGCACGGTGAGAAAGCAACAGCTTACTGCCGGCGATTCATGATTATACGAATTCGATGAATGAAATCTTGTTTCTCATAAGTCTGGTCAAGATTTCATTGATGAATAACCTTCAAGTTTAGTCATGCTTCATTCGAAAACGACTATTTGAAACATTTATTTGATTTACGCCATTTAGCGGTGTTCGAGAATATTTACTGACTCTGTTGTGAGGAACGAGTTAAGAATGTCAATGTCGAGCCAGTCGGCTGTTCTTCAATCATAATTTACTCAATTGCGAATCTGAAAATTTTACTAAAGAAGAACAGAATATGTCCGGATTTTAGGAGAACGTAATATCAACAACCGAAATTAAATTAGTAACAATATTTTGTAAGTGATATTCGTTGATATTTTGGGGCAATTCAGAAATTTATGTATTACTTATATATGTAGATTTTGAAGACAGAAGTAAAAAGAGATCTCTGCAAATGTTAGTTTGTTTGCAATGTTGCGAGGATTTCAAAACTGTTTTTTAATTTGTTCTAGCATAAAAACTCAATGACTTCTATCCTTTAGCAATATTCATATAAATGAACAAAATAACTAATATTTCAATTGTTTCAGAAAACTAAGGCCTAAATCGAAAAAATGAATGGATAAAAACGCGTTTCTTTTTCAAAATTACATACAATGGTCGTATTTCAGAAGAATTAGACAACAAATAAAAAATTCACCTTTCTTCAAGAAATGAATGATTAATTCATTTTTATTTCATTTTTAATTTGTTATTCGTAATTTACAATTTACAGTGTAAATATGAAATTGTGCATATAGATTATGTTAAAAACAAGAAAAGAGCATTCAAGTACAAAAATTGTCTATTATATTACACTTCAACAAAAAAAGTTGTTTATGGTTTATACCCAAAACCCCTAATTTTCAACATTCTAAAGAATAGAAGTCAGTGAGTATTAATGCTAGGAAAAAACAAAGACAGTTTTAGAATCCTTGAAACATTTCTAACAAAAATACGGTAGCAAACTTCCCAATAGTACAAATGATTTTTTTCTATCAAGCTCGAAACGAAAAAAATTAGTGTTTATTTTATTTAGTGATCAAATATCGCATGTAAAAATTAGAAAAGTTACAAATGAATAATTTGCTACCGTACTTTTGTTAGAAATGTTTCAAGGATTCTTAAACTGTCGTTGGGTTTGTTCTTGCATAAAAACTCAATGACTTCTATTCTTTTGAAATAACCACAAAAATGTACAAATGTTCCAAAAAACTAATATTTTTTTTTTTTTTTAAATAAGGCACAAATCGAAAAAATTAAACGACAAAAATATGTTCATTTTCAACAAATACATATACTGGGAAAATTTCAAGCGAATTGGATCATACTTTGAAAATCTTTGGGTTGATCTTTTCATTCGATGAAAATCTTTTGGTTACGGCAAAGAAAACGGAATATAGGTGATGTACGGCAAACCTTACTCCTATTACAAATTTCAACTTATAGACATGAAGCAAGTGTCATTTGAAAGAAAAATACTTGGGCCACAGCCCCGAGGTAGGAATGTTTGAAACTCGTTTTGGTTTCGGATTTGTTTTGAATAAAAAAGCCAATTTTGAAAAATTGCACAATCTCGATTATTTCACTTTGACGGCCTCCCGTTGTTTCCCTAATTCAAAAATCTCAAATTCCTACCACTGGGCTGTGGCCCTATTATTCTTCTTTTAATAAAACATTATCCTCACTCTCTACACCAAAAATTATTGTGGGAGGAGTAACATTTCGCGTGAGGGAAGTTTTAGGCTTCCACAGAAGCGAAAAAACAAAATGGCATTTGCACAATAAAACAATTTGTTTGTGTGTAAAAAAATTTCTGCTGTTGTTTTGTGTTTATGATTGAAATTTTTTTTAAGGATTTGTTTTTCAACAAGTCAAAAAAATTTGTTCAAATCAAAAATTTTTACAACAAAAACAGCTCCCCCTCACCACCAGTGAGCGTTCTATTGCGTGCACGCCTGTAAAGTTTATTGTGTATGTTCAGCCCATGTATAGCTTCAAATTAGTGCAAATAATTTTTTTCTAGCATTTGACAAAAAAAAGGTGTACGGTGTCCTTAAAGAAGTTTTTATGGGCCTCCTGCGATTAACCTTGCGGAACCTCATGCAGGCCTTCTAACACTTCAAAGCACTGTTGTTAACTATACTCGTACATTTACAGGAGTTGGCAAATATAATAGAAACCTATTGGAAAATAAACAAAAAATATTTAAATGTGGTGCAGGTCCCTCTTTTTAGACAATTAGAGCCTCAATTTTCCGAGGTATTGATATATACAAACTGTGAATTGTTCCCAAAGGAATTTTAGCCCATTCGTCAGTTAAAATACCCTCCACTTCTTTTAAAGACGATGGCGGCAGAAATCGACTTCATGAATCTCTAAAACCTACCATAAATACTCAATAATGTTGAGGTATGGGGATTGCGCTGGCCAGATGAGATGCTAAATTTATTAGAATATTCCTCGTGACGATCTTTAGCAATTCTAGCCGTATGGATCTTGGCATTATCATCTAGAACGATGGCGTTCTCCTCCGGAAACAGTGCTTGAACCATAGGATAAACACGGTTGCCCAAAATTCCTAAATAGTTTCGGCTGTTAATTTTTCCGTGAAGGGAAATCATTGACTGAATGGATTTCCAAGAAACCGCATCCCAGATCATCACAGAAACCCCGCCATCTTTTACAGTTGAGAGAGAGCAGTCTGGATTAAAGGCTACTTTCGGCTGTCTCCAAACGCACACTCGCCGGAAGTCGGAAATAAGGTAAACGATGATTCATCAGAGAAAATCACATTTTTCCAGTGCTCGATGGACCAATTCTGATTGTTCTCACACTGCTCTAAACGCTTCGAAACATTTTTCTTTGAGAGCAGAGGTTTTCTAATTGTAGCTCTTCCGTAGAATCCAGATTTGTGCCGTTCCCGACGAAAAGTTGTCTGAAAATTGTAATTTGTACGTGATCATTGAGGTCTGCAGTGATTTTAAGAGCCGTGGTTGTGCGACAATCTCTAACAATTTGATTTAGAGTTTGACGGTCTCTCTCTGACAACTTCAACTTTTGGCCAGACCTGTGCTTTGCTGAGAACGTTTTTCCTTCTCTTTCATCGGCAGTCATTACTTTTGAGACAGGTTTCTTGAAACGTCGAGCAGTTTCTGTTACACTTGCATCTGCCTGACATACGAGCACCAACAATTTGGCCTCTTTGGAAGTCAGAGAAATTTGCCATTTTTATAAGATTTTAACCAAATTTTTCTTTAATAAATCTGTAACAAACAGTTAATTTTAATCAAATATCAAAGAGCTACAATAAAAAACAATAAAACAATAAAATATATCAATTTATGATTGTTTATAACATGTTCAAAATTATGATTGCGAAATGTTAGGTGTTTCCATTATTTTACCCAACCCTTGTACATACGAGTAGAGCCGTCTGCGTGCAAGACCGGGCATTCAGTCGTTAATGCTATTAAAAGTTTTTTAATTAAGCTGGGCTCAGTTAGTGGGACAGCCTGGGGGTTTATGTGCATTATTTCACAAATTATATCGATTATGGGGAAGGCAAGGCACGTTTGCGAAAAGGGACTCGACGTCGAGCGATATAATAATTTCGTGGGAATTGGTGTAGACGCAGTTGAGAACGAGCTTGCTTTCAAAATAAGTAAGCAAAAAAAAGAAGTCTGGTAATTTGTTTCAAGTTGAATGATGACAGTTTCTTTACTTATGCCCTTCTACATTAAACCATTAATAGTTTCTCTCGCAAAATTTTTAGAGCGAAATAGTTTACTATTCATCGAATTTTTGCTGTAGCTTGTGTTAAGCCCTTATTTCGTTTTAATCACAAATTGTACAAACAAGTTAGCAAGGGATTTTCACTTTTACAAATTTTTGCAAAGATTATTATGAGTTTCCCCGGAGAGTAAAGAGAGATTGAACAATTATTGCCAGTTAGTCTCTGACCAGTATTTAAAAACGGTATGTAAACGACACTTTAATTCTTTTAATGGCAAGTAAAATGCACCAATGTTTTTGAAATACTTCAATGATAAACTCAGAGATACCATGTTTTCAATGAAACTGGGGAGAGTGGAGTACCATGTGTGAATTGCTTGTTTTTTTAGCGTGCACGATTTACTGGAATGATCATTATGAAGAATTTTTTCCTGTTCCCTCTTATAAATAGTTTTTTATTTTGTGTAGGGTTGTTCATTCTTGAAGTTTTGGCCTGGTAACATCGCACATTCATCCCTGAACCATTGAGCCTTCTGCACGCGTTACTAGGCTCTAGTGGCTCAGTTCTAACTGGGCTTTTCTTGAGCAATTGTTTTGTAATTTCACGGTTCGTATATTTTCTTGTATACTCTGAACTGTAGGAAAATCACATAATTTGGTTAAATGTGTTTATGTGAGAATTTTTTCATTACTTGTGGTTAACGGTTAAATGTCGTTTGTAGCTGCGGTTTGGTGCATTTAATGGTTCATGACAATAGAACAATTCAAATATGAAAGTAGAAGTTAGTTTTACTTCTCATGTAAATTTGTTCACTGCTTCGTACCATCATAGCCTTGGGCTGACGGCTGCAGTGCTCACACTCATGTACATTGTGAATGGACAACCCTGTCCCATAGGTACGCTGTTGGGCCTGCCTGGGTGCTGTGGAACAGCGCCTACGGAGCTGAGCTCACAATTTGTTGACCACACACTGGCCTGTGCTGGGCACGCGTGACACCGTTACCTCCGTCTATGGGGAACCTCACGCCTCATCTAAGTTCTGAGTTGTGTGTTGCGTGATTCGGCGTGCGGTCCGACTTGAGCCTGCAGCCTTCTAATTTTGTGTTTTGTTAATTTCGTAATTTTAGGTTATCATTAATTACGAATTGATACAATTGTCACTTATTTATAATAAATTACATTATTTCCGATTCGTCATTTTCTCCTTGTGACTACGTTTCGAGTGCATTCCCTTGATACATGAATTTTGAGGAAACCTAGCTTTGCTGGATTAGGTATGAGTTTACATAGTTTTACAGCCAATGTTTTTAAATTTTATTCATATAACTGTTTTGCTTGATAGGGTATGTAATGAATGTTGTTCAACCAAATTTTCTCGAAAAGGATTTACATTTGTAAAGCCTGTTTTCCAGAAAATTAATATTCTGCAGTTATTGTCCAATCATAATACTAGATGTTTTTCACGATGAAATTTAACATTCGTTCTACTTAAAATGAAGCCGCTGATGGGATATCCAAACTTTTTCTCGCCTTTTGACTTGAAAAGAAGTAACGAAATACACATTGCTTATTAGGTCAATAATTTTTTTGAAATCAATTTTAGAGTAAAATTGGCCAAAAAGTTCACGATCTCCACTCTGTTTCGGATGAATTTTTGTCTCGTTACAGGATCTACGGGTTCATAAATTTAAATGCGCACCATGTTCACCTGTGTGAGTATGTGGGATTTACGTCTCGTACTACATACTACATGGTTGGTGAGCATCGTGGTAGGAGTGTTGATGGTGTCCTGATAATTTGATAATCGAATATCCCCACTAAGCAATTGAAACTGCGCTTAGAAGACCCGAATTGCAAATAAAAGATGTAAAGTATTTGTTGAACTTAAGTTTCATTAAATTTACGAGTTTTAGAATCGTTTTGTACATGAAACCAAGCCTTTTTAAATAACACCACAATAATTGCCAATCTTACCTTCTGTCTGCTGTTTATTCAATAGCAAACGTCCTTGACTTTTTACTACTTTTTATAAGGTTTCTGTTCTCTAAGTACTCATTTCAAATATTAGTTATATTTTAAATGTTCCCAGCATTTATTTTGCTAAAACGTTGTACGATTCAGAATTTAAGATGACATCATTTTCGTAGTGGCTCATGTGGGAAATTGCAAAGTATTCTATTTGGATCCCCTCAGACGTACCTCGTGCATTTAGAGAAACAAGGGTTTTAGAATGTTCCTTGAATTTATATTTCATTACCTATCAGGAAATTTGCATAGTATGTGTTAAAATTCAGTTTTTTTAATTATTAACATTAATTTTCACTGAGATTCTCAATTAGTATTCAAGAATCTACCTCCTTAATACTGTCGTAGCCAAACAATTTACTGTAAAACGGACATTTCACTCCGCTATTTCACTATGGAGTCTGAATATTTCGACACATATATAACAATCATTTCTAGATACCATATTGGCAGTAATTTATATCAAGTATCATAGTTAATATGTTTTAAAAGAAAATTTCCCATCAGTTTTTGAACATAATTCTACACTGGAAAGGAGCTCTGTTGCATAACCTGGGGTAAACAGAGTGATTTGAATGATGAGCGAAATAAACATTGAAATAATCCTAACTTGCTGAGACAGTTGTATTTCCGTTTCCTTTATTTCATGATACCAACGGCTAGAAATGAAAGCGATATTCCTTCCTTCATGAGAGAAATTTTCAGGAAGTCTAAATTTCCTCAGTAGATCCTGATAATTCGTATCTATTTACCATGTTGCCAAAAGAATTTTCGCGATTCCTCATGTATATTTTTCGGTACTAAAAAGTGAATCATTTGAATGAAACTTTTGCGACTGTTAGGAAATATTACTGAAGAAAATAAAAGAGCAAGACGGCGTCTGGCGTGAACTATGAACTTACAGCAATCTGTTCTGAAAACAAGGCTGTCTGCAGGCCCTTGACTGGCAGCTCATTAGGGTCGCGACCGCTGCAAATTTAAACAGCACAGCGTCAGCGAAAAACAAATCTTCGAGCCTTCAGACCAGGAGCCAAAACTCACGAGGGTAAAACAACAGTTAGCAATGTTATTCCACTGGTTTGAAAAAGGTAAATCCTTTTGGGGAAAACATTTCAAAATCAGAGTTATTAAACAGTAGATTGTACACATTTTATGAAGAATAAATCGCTAGTCTGTACAATCGGAAGACGAGTTTGGTTGGAAATGTTTGGCTGAAAGGAGCGAGACCTCGAGTAATTTTGTCGGAGAAAAAATGTAAGCCACACACATTTAACCGTGATAAAGTGACCGCATTTCCTTCAAATCGTCAGATATGCAAGTTAAAACCATTTTATGAATATATGGATGCTGTTTTAATAGATAAAAATATGAAATTATATTTTCGAACGCTTTTTGTGGTACTTTAAAAAAAAGTGAGTGTAAATACAAATTGAGAGAGAAATTTTCTCACTGCGTGAGGCGATTGCTAATGAAGAATGAAACAACAAGAGAGGGGCCAATATAGGCAATTGAATCTTGAATAGAAGGCAAAGTAATTAATACTTAACACACCCTCGTATGTGAAATTTGGAAAGCAGAAAGATTGGGTTCCCCTCAAAAGTTGGAGCTTTTAATGCTGGGAGAAGTGCAGTGAGACAGAGCCATCAACTTACGACTTATATAATTTGCTTCAAAACGTAGTTAAAAAAACAAGAAATTATTATTAAAATTGTGATCCGCAAAAGATGAAGGTAATTTTCTCGAAAACATTTTGCCAATTATGTGATAGGAAGCGAAGTACGGTAAGAAGTACTTATAAACTATCGTGATTATCGAACACACTGACTTTGCTGACAACCACCTTATGTAAACCTTTTGAAGATACCCAATTGAAAATCAAGGACGAGTCGCCGGTGGATTAAGGGCGTGACAGTCGATCAAGGATGATT
>JACJUY010016857.1:0-13017 GCA_014220935.1 Platorchestia sp. MABIK | reverse complement strand
ATCAAGTCCCCCAATCAAGTCCCCCAATCAAGTCCCCCAATTAGACCCCTCACCGTCGCGTGTGCGGCCGTCCTGCGCCTGTAATGCAAAATATAATTGCAGGATTAGTTGATTGCTTTCTTAGCTAATTGTGAAGGTTACATTAGGGTTATATTCAACACCCTGCTTCCAATAATGACATGGAACAAAATACATCCCTATTTCACGTTTGTTCACTAACGCGATCTGATACAAACTCATTTAAGGAAGAAATATTAAAAAAAAAAGGATATTATACAAGCAATGTGAGATAAGATTATAGGTTAGTTTAAGCCTCCCTAACCGCTACAAAAAAAAGCGTATCGAAAAGAAGGAGGAAGACGCCATTTAGTATGGATATTAAGGAATGCGTAATCCATGCAGAAGGTGCATAGAAACAGTAAGTTGGGAAAGAAGTTCATGAAACAAGATCAAAGTTGAAAAAGAAAGTGGTAGGTGCTGAAAACAGGACAGTAGTGAACCGAAAAAGGTGGTCCCTAACATTGTAAAAAACATTTTTATTTCAACAAAAAGAAAGCCTGTCTAACTCTCAGCTCGGGCCCTCGCATTTTTTCCCCCTGGGAGCGCTAATTCAAATAGATACAATAGTTGTATCCCCCTGAGGGGAAGCATTGTGAGAAAAAAGGTCGTTATGTGAATAAATATTCTCATTACATGCACACAGTAACGTAATTGATGCATTTGTTATATTAATTTCAGCCCACAACAACACAATATTGAAATAGTTTGGAACACTCACGGGGTTCACCAGCGCCATTGCAGCACAGCAGGGATGACAATTTCAGTTTCTGGGCCGGCACCTCAACAAATTTTTATAATATATAACCGTCTCTTGCAGCTTCGAGCTCCGCTGGAACGGGGTGTATTCGTCGGGATTGGGGCTTAAAAATCTATAAAATGAGATAAAATAAAGTAAGGGACCAGATGCGGAATGTGAGTCAAATGAAGGTACTTGGTGCGGTGTGTGGGTGGGTCAAATGAAGATACCAGGTGCGGTGTGTGGGTGGGTCAAATGAGGGTACCAGGTGCGGTGTGTGGGTGGGTCAAATGAGGGTACCAGGTGCGGTGTGTGGGTGGGTCAAATGAGGGTACCAGGTGCGGTGTGTGGGTGGGTCAAATAATGCACCTACTTACTTCAAATTACTCTAAAACGAAAGATTAAAACATTCTTCCGTAGTGTAATTTGAAGTCGATAGGTGCATTGTTTCGAAAGATGTAAGTGGGTGAACTCATGCGTTGCATTAGTGGCGGGGCGCATCTGGAAAAGATCCGCGCCTTGCCGTGTGCTGTGTTGTGGGGTTGTGGCGTGTTGTGTGCGTCAAGTAGACTGAATACAGGCATGACTGGCTGCAGGGGTATTCCAAAGAGAGGAATGCACCTTTTAGTGTCGAGTCAAAGGTACAGGGAAACTATGCACGCTGTCTTCACAATAAATAGCATAATTGTGAAGAAAGGAATCTACGCTCAAAGTGTGCCTCTCAGAAGCATCAAAATAGGAAGGATTGAAGGTCGATTTTTACTTCAACACGTTGACTCCGAAGTGGTACAAATGTGAACCACAAGGTAAATTGCTCATTTACGCACCGGAATAAACACATAACATTAAAGTATTTGGCTACCTTATCCGAAATAAATTTTAGAGTTAAAGGTAACACATAATGGTTCAATTGTTTTCTTTATATTTTTCAAAATGGTTAAAAATGTATAAGAGCAGAATAGCAGGTTTTAAAAACCACTTCTTCTAGCGTGGCAACCGCACAATCGTAGCAACCGTACAATCCCAGTCAACGTGTTATTGCGCTCAAAAGTTTTAATAATGTTGTTCCCAAGAATCGGTAAAAGAACGCATTAAATACGTTTAACATCAATGACACTTAGCTCGCCAATTGCCCAATTTTTGAGATATAACATTAATAAGCTTCAGGTAGGAATAACAATATATGGTAGGTTTCGTAATTGCTGCCTTGTTGGAAGACGCGCAGATTCTTGGCGGGAGAACATCAGCCTTGGTATGGCTAAGTTAAGTTCGTTCAGGTCTATTTAAGTTAGTTTACCTAATTAACTAAACTTTACATTTCGCAGTGGTACAGTGGTTAAGGGATCGGCCTTGCATGTTGGAGACGAGGGTTCGTATCCCGGCACTGGCGCGGCGATTTTCCCCGTTGGGTATAAGGGAGAGCTCAAGCACAATACCCCACTCAACCCAGGTGTCGAAAATGGGTACCGGCTTCACCGGGGAACCGTCATGGTGTCCTATATATAGTGTTAGTTATAAGACATTTGAAAAACCAATGCTTAAGATCATATAATGATCAAATGTATCAGGCTTGATTGGAAATTAAGCATCCTAAGATGCCGATGTTTGTTTACCTAACCTAACCTATTTTTACGTCAATACCGTATTATAGCATATTTACGTGTCTGTTTCTTCACTTTCATATACGATGTTCTTATAAATTCAAAGTTGAATAACTCAAAGATTACGCATCAACGAGCAAAATGGGTCAATTTGCATTTTAATGCGCTCGCGGAAATTTAAAATTCTGTTTTAAAAAATTACTAAAGAAACACATTTAAAAACGTTTTACATGAATGACATTCTGCTCGCCGATGCGTAATTTTCGAATTATTCAACTTTGAAGTTATAGGACCGTCGTATATAAAAGTGAAGGAACGGACACGTAAATATGCTGTAATACGGTATTAACGTAACGATGGGTGAGGTTAGGGTAGGTTATGGTGGGTTATGGTGGGTTAATTAAATAAAATAACCTAAAATAACAAATAAACCAAAAATAGCTTACCTTAACCTACCCAAGCCGACGCTGTTTTCCTCGCCAAAAAGTGGGCGTGACCCAACAATGCGGTGACTCAGCAACCGACTATATAATGTTATTCCTAACTGAAAGTTTTTTATTGTTATATTTCGAAAATAACGCACCAGCGAGCAGAATGTCATTCACGTAAAACGTTTTTAAATGTGTTCCTTTAATGAATATAGGGGACCGAATTTCTAAATTCCATAAGTGCAAAAAGTATAGATCGACCGGAATGAATCTTTCCACGAGGTACGCGTGCCTTCATAGAAACAGTAAGTTAGGGAGGAAGGACTCTATTCACAAGCTGTGTTCCTACGCAAACAGCGAGTTAGGAAGGAAGTTTGTGAAAAAAGATTATAGTTGAAGAAGAAAGCAATAGGGCTGAAAAACAGGACAACAGTTAACCGAAAGGTAAATTTGAAGAAGAGGACAATAATCGATTTTCTACTTTTCGCTGCCTAAACATAGTTGATTAGATCGAAATAAACAGTTTTTATTCAATGATCTTTCAGGGGCAAATGAGTATTTAACAAGTTATAGTGGTAAATTAGTTTCCGCAACTCTTGTGTTTAAAGCGGAAAGTAATTCATCGAGCGAGTCGAATGGCAACACTACAATGCACTCTCCCTTCCGACGCGCTCGAATGATCGAGCGCATTCCCGCTATCTAAGACGAAAGGGTCAATATTGATTTTAGGCCTTTCACGGAAATTAAAAATTCCGTGCCAATGAATCACTAAAGGAACATTTAAAAACGTTTTACATGAATGACTTTCTGCTCGCTGATGCGTTATTTTCGAGATATAACAATAATTACGTGCAGATAGGAATATTAAATAGTCGGTTGCTCAGTCGCCGCATTGTTGGGTGACGCCCACTTTTCTGGCGGGACACGCCCACTTCTTGGTGGAAAATTAACACCCTCGGTTATGGTAAGTTAAGGTAGGCTATTTTAGGTTGATTTATGTTATTTTACGTTAGTTTATTTAACTAACCTAACATAACCTACCCTAACCTCACCCATCGTTACCTTAATACCGTATTACAGCATATTTTCGTGTCCGTCCCTCCACTTTTATATACGACGTTCTTAAAACTTCAAAGTTGAATAACTCGAAAATAACGCATCAGCGAGCAGAATGTCATTTGTTAAAAACTTTTCTAAATGTGCTCCTTTAGTGATTCTTTGGAATGGAATTTTTAACTTCCGTGAAAGGCCTAAAATCAATTTTGATCAACGAAAGTTAACACACCGCTATAACTCGTTATTTTCGGGTGATAATTTGTATTGGGTTATTAACTAACAGATCATAGAAGTGGGTTCAGGCTCCGCAAGCTCCGCCAGGTCGGCAAATAATAAATTACGAAGTGCCCAAACGTACTCTTAACATCTCAATCACGCAACAACCAAACCTACCGCTCTAACTCGTAAAATACTCATTTGACGCAAAAAGTTTATTGAAGAAAATTAGTTTATTTCGATGTTATTACCGTGATTCAAGCAACGAAAACTCGGAAATCGATGAGTAGCTGTTCATTCGAGCGCATTCGTCATCATAGTCGAAATTTAACATACCGCTAATACTCATTAAATACTCATTTGCCCCCGAAAGTGCAT
Source organism: Platorchestia sp. MABIK (assembly GCA_014220935.1). Taxonomy (NCBI): domain Eukaryota; kingdom Metazoa; phylum Arthropoda; class Malacostraca; order Amphipoda; family Talitridae; genus Platorchestia; species Platorchestia sp. MABIK. Next base: position 8,542 of record JACJUY010016857.1, on the reverse strand, counting down.
AGATAAAAAGTTGTTTATTTAGATCTAATTAACTATGTTTAGGCAGCAAAAATTGGTAAATCGATTATTGTCCTCTCCTTCACAAATACCAACCGAAAAGAGATGGTCCGTAACAAAACAAAAAAAAAATATTCTATTTCAACACATGGAAGGTCATCTAAGTTTAAATATAATTAGGTCAACCAAACCGAAATAAAATTAACGACTACATAGCCAAAACAAATTTTGTCTATCAACACTAAATTATTAGGTTGACTAGTAAAAATCTGGATTTACGATCGACTCCTGCAACAAATTAGGAAATCCTAATTACGGTGAAGCCTAATTCGAAATTTATGGCAAATATACATACCAACACCTACTTCTCCTGGGATTTAAATAGTAGTTTGGTGTAGTGAAGGATTAATATATTTATGATAACATCCGGGAGTGATTTGTTAGTTTGGTAAAGTGAAGGACTAATTTATTTAAAAAAAACTCCCGGAATTTATAAATTAGTTTAGTGTAGTGAAAGATTATCATAAGGAAAATTGGAGACGTGGTGGACACTGTATCACAAATAAGCTCATCACACACTTCTTCTTGTACAAGTAATCTAGAAGTAATTCACATTATTTGAAATTTTTTAATAAACTTTTGATTTACGGCTCACACTAACCAACGCCAAAAGTTATTTTGACGTATGGTCGTTCACACACATAAGAAACTTAAGCAACGTCTCCTGTTGCCATCTTGGATTTGAGTGTTGTCAAGTGACGTGTCAATTTCAATTTGATTTTGAAACTTCGATAAAATTATTTTTAATCAGTTAGTTTTTATTCGTTTTATCATTTTGTAATGTTTATTAAAACTAGTCCAATTTTACTCATTACAACTACATTTTTTTTCTGCCCAGGTCGTTGCAATTATTACTTAAACAGAATTTCAATTAGAAATGCATAAATTACCCGTTTAATCAAAATGGGAAAACCCAAATCCAACTCAAACGTTCGTTTAATTTAAGTACACATATTCATTTAATAATAATTAACCGAATTATTTGATAATTATTTAATAATTAAATGATTATTCACTCAAATTAAGCACTCTTACTCGGTCGTTTTTAGAACATTTTTGTTAAACTTTTTTCTGGTATAAATCTTTTTCACTACTATTAGAGGACGAATAACCTAATTTGAAAAAAATAATTACTAAATACTTCAAGTAATTATTCAGAAAAACAGCTTTAATGAGGTGATGAAATTTGAATCATAATTGAAAATGTGCTTAATCCCAAATAGTTTGCAGATGATTGGAGAATTATTCAGAATTTCGTCGTTTATCTTAATTGACTCCACCAACAATAATTAGGCAGATGTTACTGATTACCTAAATGTAAAAACACAAATTAAATAATTAATCACCAAATTATACGTTAAATAAACAAGTTTACTGATAGTTAGTTCCGAATAATTGACAAAGAAGGTAATAACGTAACAAATTTAGTCCTGTCGTGCTTGGATTAGTGTTCTAAGCGCGCAATTAGTGAAAAACAAACCCAATTATTAATTATGAGGAAATTCAAGAATACATTTTCTATCGATTAATTGACTTTGGATAAACTAATTGTAAAAATTCAACGAAATTTTTGTTTTATTTTCCTAGCGTCGATATTTCAATGAAAAAATAAACTTTGCCCTGTTTAATAACTGAGAAAAAAATTGTGCGTTCGTATTCGTTCCGTTTTGCTGCAGGCGTGGAGTTGTGTGTATCATAGCATGTTCAGATGTGCAGCGTGTTGTTGCTGAAACGTGTGTTGAATTTGCCCTGTGTTAGTCATGGAAACTGCTTGTTGAATTCTGCCCTGTGTTATTACTGAAACATGTGTGTTGAATTTGCCCTGTGTTAGTCATGGAAACTGCTTGTTGAATTCAGCCCTGTGTTATTTCTGAAAGCTGGGTGTTGAATTTTGCCCTGTGTTAGTCGTGGAAACTGTTTGTTTAATTCTGCCCTGTGTTATTTCTGAAAGCTGGGTGTTGAATTTTGCCGTGTGTTAGTCGTGGAACCCACGCCCAACCCGATCTTTGTAACTCTCATGCAAACAAATGCTATCATCAGTTTCGTTACGTAGAGAGGTTTTTACTTAATTTGCTGTATTACCTATTCATCATCAAAATCAAAATTCCATTAATGCAAAGAATAATAACATATAATAACACTACTCTAACTCCTACAGTGCATAATGTATATCCACCCGGAAATTAATTCAGTTAAATTCCTTACTAAGTTACTTTTTACCATCAATGCTTTTCATTCGAGCATCCGCTGATATAGGTCCGCGCAATATTGACTGATATGTTGCGGGTTTGCTAGGGTGACTCCTGTAAAATCAAAATTGCCTCCCTAAAATGAATGCGCCGGGAATAACTTCAATTTGTTGAGGTATGGCTCATTATTTTCTCACACGTAAAGACTGCGAACAAACATCAGAATTTGCAAATGCAACGCACTTTATATCTTAACACACCAAACTAACTTTCATTCACGGACACTAACTTCCAAATTATCTCCATATTTTCTGACATTTCCACATGAAAATACTTTTGATTAAACCCTGCCGAAAAATATCGTCACCAGTACAACAGAACAAATCACACAAAACTCAAGGATCCTTTTCTTGTCGTAATTCTGATCAATCTACAACCAGATCAACAAGTTATGGAATTCATCATACATTCAAACAGATATTTAGATGCAGCTGTTGTGCCCTGGAATAATTCTAAAATAATTACTATGAATTTGGTATTTATTAATTTGAAGTATGGTTTATGATTCAGATTCAATTTTTATGGGTAAGATAAATTAAGTTATTTCGAATGCCGCCGTCACACGGAAACTAAGTGGTATCGTTACATCATAATTGTCTACAGCCAGTGAAACAAACTGGTCTGTCCAGCGCCACGAAACCGTCAGATTTCAGCCTTAGTTAATTAAGGTCTGACTAAGTTTGTCCCAAACTAAGACTGAAATCTGACGGTTTCGCGGCGCTGGACAAACCAATTTGCACCACTGACTGTAGACAATTATGATGAAACGTTGCCATTTGGTCTTTTTGTGACGGCGGCCAAAGCGCCTCACGCATCGAAATACTGAAGTATATCTGGCAACATTCTCCCCATGTCGTTCCGTGAGTTCTGAGTATAGTCCCATTCATCACTAGCCGAAGTTCCCAGCAGAACCTTCCGTTCCCCCTTTCCCTACACGATTGTCTGGGTGTCTATTTTGGTCCGTAAAAGTGTAAAATTATGTGGCTAAAATGAACATCGTTTAGGATACAGTTAGTAGATTCTATAGAATATTACTAAGAAACTCATTAGTTAGAGAAATCATGTGTTTCGAGGCAACGCTAAGTCACCGGTTCTGTGTTTACCCTAAGCCGTACTTTGCCATGCCTAGAAATCTCTGTACTCGATAGTGCCGTAGGAGAATAAATTAAAAGTGTAAAAAAAGCGTTGTACTATAGTTTAAATGAGCTTATTTGTAAGATTTCCTTGACATAGATAGTAAAACAAACAAACATCGGCATCTACGGATGCTTTATTTCCAATTGAAGCATGATACATATCACCTTTTACATTGGTTTTTCAAATGCCTTATAACTAACACCAGGACGCCATGACGCTTTCCCCCGGTCGAAGACCGGTACCCATTTCAGACACCTGGGGAGAGTGGGGCCTTGTGCTTAGAATTTTTCTCCTATACCCAACAGAGAAAATCGCCACCAGCGCCGAGACTCGAACCCTGGTCTCCCCGCACGGAGTCAGGTCCGCTACACACACGGCTATGACGAGCATAGTCATGATAACTGATTTCGTACGTGTTGTTAATCAGTAATTGGTCAGGTAAAAATTCTGTAGTTGATGGATAAGATAAAAATTAACGTTCATATTGTTAATTGAATCCAGTAAAACTTTGACCCAGATTAGTTTTGACAAAATATCGGTGTTAGAGCTTTATCTGAATTATGATAAATAACCGGTTACCTTGGTGTCTTGTACTGTGACAAGGCATAACGCTTCATATGTCAGTAAATTGAGATCGTTCATTAAAGCAGTGTTCTAAAATGCATCTTGCACGATAGTCATTTCAGCTTTCGAAACCTGATAACTTTCGTCTCATTCCTTTTATTATATTTCTTTCGTAGTTCTTTCGAATGTAATTAATTTGTGAATTAATCATTTGTTCTTGTTCTCTAATATTTTTTATTGTTGAATTGTTATTAATGTTATTTGTTCTGATATTTGCGCACATGCTTACTTGTGTATTGGGTGTATGTGTCACTACGTAATACTTCATTTCACTTCATTATTGTAGAGCATTAATAAAAAAATATTTATATTTGTTGCGCGATCACCCACATATGATAAATAAGACGCTTATCAACCAATGATCTTTTCGCTACAATATTTAGTTAAACGTCGCTTCGATATTCCATTAGAAATTGTGAACAGCAACACATACTGAAAAAGTTGTCTCGAACTTCCTTTGCTCATTATCCTATATTTCAGTACATCGCACAGCATTTTTGTAGAACGCATATGTACTGTGATTGCCTCGATGCATAGATACGTATTTATGTATGTGTGCGTGTTGGGTGTATGTGCACAGGTTTTTATGTGCATGCATATGTGCATTTATTAACATGTACATATGCACATATGGGTGTACTAGGCTGACAACTAGCATTTTAACTGAAGATACTGGTCCTTTTTTTCTGTTCACTCTCAACTTGTAACATTACCTGACTCGTCATCTCTTTGCTATTGTAAAGCATTTAGGTAAAAAACTAGACATTTGTTGTGTGATCATCCATTTATACTTAAAAAAATGCTTATCAACTAATGAGCGTTATGTTAAAAATGCTGTAATTAGAAATACAAAACTTGTATTTTTCGGGGTCCTCATGCTAATATTTATATTTATATTTTTTTCATGCTTCCTTGAAATGATATTTTTAAACATCTGCCGAAACAAGCAATTCGAATATTACTTCCTAGCGTCAAGAATGTCAAAGTATTATATCATGTACATGTAAACTGTCAAAAGTATTTTCACCCCACAATGGAAATGCATCGTCAACGAAATTGTGTTGTCTTTAAGATTTATAATTACATGTATCATCAAATTTAGATTAAGCAACATTAGGAGTACATTACCCTCAATCATTTCTTTTCGACTAGTGACATGGGTGTTACAATACTCATGTGTGTGTATCATTTAAGTGTATTAACTTTAAGACATTTTAAGAACCAATGATGGTCATTTTGTTCCATCTCTGTTGGAAATAAACTGCATTTCTTTATTTTTTCTTCGCTAAGTTTCAGTTACCCCTTGGCCACTCGGTTTGCCTAATAAAGAATATGTTAAACCTAACCACTGACTATTTTAAACCGACCCTTGGGCCATTCAATACTCTAGAGGGAGCCTCGAATACATTGTAGCTGGTCGACTGAAATCATACACAGAGCACGTTGTATATGCATATATATATATATTTAAATTCACGCAATCGACACATGTATACCCCCCCAAACAACATCATTTCGTCTGAGGAGTTATTTAAGCACAATTGTGTTGTGTTAGTAGCGTTCAACATGTACTACATATTATTACAAAAGAATCTGCGGTATGCATAGTATCATAGGTACCACTGAAATGATATAAATAACCTGTATCCGCTCACCTTTGTTTATTATTCAAAAAATTTTAAGTGCAAATTGAATCAACATTTTTAATAACGCGCTAGGTGTCTTTTCAATAAATAAATGAATAAATTAGTATTTTTGCGCCTAACATTTGCTATATTTTTACCATGAAAATCTCAAAGAACACCTTTAATTTGTTGATTCATCTCTCTTTCACTCACTTAATTAAGATGCTCAATGACCGTATCTGTGATACGATACGAGCTTCACCTTGTCACATGTACATGAATATTTTGATTGAGGCCCCTATTATGATGGATACATTAGTTTTTCATCCACATCTGAGCAAATTTTCTAAAGAAAATTTCGGATCCCATCATTTTTGACAGGTCGTGTACGCTAGTCATCAAATAATGAGCCACGTCTCATACGCTATTCACAGAGCGTTCATTATAGGGTGATAATAATTAGTATTTTACTTTAGTTACCTTCAAATGTTTGTTTTTGATTCGCTTTGGTGTGTCATCAGGTTTTTCAGTACCTTATTTTCGTCGTTCTATTCGACTTGCTATATAAATTATCGTATTAAAAAATTTTGAGAGGATAACATTCCTTAACGATTACGATAAAAAGTGAAAGACGGAATCACGTGAGCGGAACGTGAGTTACTCTCAGGGTATGAAATTTTGTAATTTGATAGGTTAAATGACGTGCTCCATGTAGTAGCTTAAGGAAGGAACGCACGTCGGCTAAGATAAAAGTATGGAGTCATCAGTACGAAAGTAACTTACGTAAATTACCAAAGCTATAACTTAATAGTCACTGAGTTAGTGTATCCTTATTGGTACACTGACTCGCTGTTTCACAAGAGATTTTTTGCTTCCTCAGGGAGCGTCGCGGAGTTCTGTACACCGAAATGGCAATATATTATGAAAATAGGCGTTATCTGAACTTAGGATTCATGAACAAATAATCTCAGTCATCGTATGATGAACAAGCGCTGAAATTCAGCTTTGCGTGTGTGTTTGTTTGTCTGTTTTAGATGCTCTGTTTTTTCATACTTCACTCATGACAAAACTTTTCGCACTACCTGAAAATCATTTAGGACGGGATTTCAGCCTGTTTCGGAAGCGTGTCTGATGTCTTTCCTTCTATCGTTCTAACCTAAGGCCAAAAACCTCAAAGGTATATTCTCCAGTGGTATTTAAAATATTTACAAGCTTAAAGTCATCTTGCCTTGGATGAAATATCCGAGATAAAATAGTTTGACTGTTTCCCTCAATAACATAATTAACCCTGACACGGCTATTGTACACATCATATGATTTGTCTATCTCTTTACGATACTAAAACATTGTTGAAATACAGCTTATCATGCATTGCATGTTTCAAGTTTCTTGTATGTAAATGTTTTTTTTCTCTTTCTTTCAATCTTTTATGTCCTTTATCGGTTAAGATATTTTGTGAACAATTTGTACCAGTCATCTTTCCGATTTCAAATGAAAATTCTGTGTAATTTTCATCGCTTCTGTCATGTATGGAAAAAAAGATATGAGAAAACCTTTTCAACTTTTTCAGAATGCGTTTCAATCACCTCCCTTGGATTATGAAGCTGGAAAATGACACTCCCACAACACGATTGTAACACTGGAGAGATCAATGTGGATGTTGTCGCTGAGTTTTGACTCGCGCTGTGTTGCCTGAACCCCCGTCACGCAACACCCCCGACCGACAGTTCCGAACACGAATGCTTTAGTAACTTGTTTCGTATATTTCTTCTACAGCTCCATAGTTCTGCACTGCAGTAATTATTTGATAATTGGGTAAAACAATTATTTTTTCAACAATAAGCCATGTTTTAACAACCCAAGAGTTATTTTAGCAACATTCATTTCAATGTAGCAATGTGTTTTATTTACATTAGTCACCCCTTCAAAAAGAAAATGCTGGACATGTTTAAATTAAAACATGAGTCAAAATGAGACGATGCTTACATCACTAGATAATTGCCATCGTAGATTATTTATCTTTAATTAGCGTGGTCTTACTGCTAGATATTTGTACGGAATTTTGTTAAAGTGACCCGTGAGAGTGAGTCATTAGTACTTCATGTATGTTCGCCCTGTGGCGGCAGTATTGATCATAACAAAGTTTTAATTAAGATATTTACAGGATACTCATCGAAGTAGAGTTAATGATTTCCATTTAATGATGAAACTCTGGTGCCGGAAAACAGATGATTGTCTGTCGGTTAACACGCTCGGTGCTTTGTCTTCAGGAACAACATAAGGCAAAATTCAACACCCTGCTTGCCAATATAAAATAGGGAAAAATTTAGTACCCTGCTTTCAATAAAAACACTGTGTAAAATTCAACATCCTGTTTTCAGAAATATCAATTTTAAATATTTTTAAGTTGTCAGCCATCTCTTGGAGTTTAAAATATCGAAGAATTTTTTTTTATTGTTTCAATAACATAATTAGCCCCCGACTCGCCAATTTGCCCCTGGCATGGTTAGTCCATTAGCACATCTTGAATAGTTTGTCTATTAGTACGCTTCGTATTGTTTGTCTATTAGTACACCTCGTATTGTTTGTCTATTAGTACGCCTCGTATGGTTTTTCTTTTAGCACGCGTCGTATAGTTTGGATAATTAGTACACCTCGGATGGTTTGTCCATAATTCTAGGACGTTTCATGTTTAAAATTTTAAAATCCTATATGTTGTGATGCAACTCATGGATCAGATTTTTTTGGAAAAAAGTTTTTTCTTTTGCTATTCTTTACATATATGTAGAATAAAAAGAAGAACCAGAGTAAAAACGAACATTACATTTATTGCAAACGTTTCGGAATTAA
>JACJUY010016853.1:2519-13020 GCA_014220935.1 Platorchestia sp. MABIK | reverse complement strand
ACTTTAAATAACAATTGGTGTGCGGCCCAGTTATAACATGCACTTCTAAACATGCTTTGCGACGCCATAACTAGAAAACTAATGATTTTTGGACATTTTATCATTCATGAAAATCGATTTATTTTGAGTTTTTGTACCTAAGTTCGAAGTTTGTTCAAAGTAAAAAAAAACACCCTGTATATATATATACATACATATATATATATATTCGCCAGTAGGCCTAAACTATAGCTTTGTTTTGAATAATATAGCACTATCAGAAGCTTCTAATAAGTTCCAGCACGTACTGGACGAGGTGGGTAATAGCTGTGGCTGTTATAGATCGGTCCTTCCGGCCGCAGCTGCTCTTCTTGTGCGGTGAGCAGCTGTAAATTTGCAGCTGTGGTCAACTCATTCATTATGAGCAGTTCGTCTCTATGAAGTGAGTGCTGCCACAAACTTAATCCTTGTGAGAATATCTGACGTGTGAACAAGCCGAGCTTTTAGTGCCAGTGTGTGACACATTTGTCCGATGTTCAGACATAGACCGAACAGATTCGTGTTTCCGATGCAGTGTGGGTGACTAATGCATTACTTCAGGGCATTGCTTAAAATGAACCTTAATTTATGGCGTGCCCGAGCCAACGCGTGTCCGGAGATTGTTTCTTTCATCGACGCGCATTGAGTCCCCGATTACATTTTTTCCTGTTAAGTAGCAATCTGCATCTGTCACTGCCTGCATACAGCTGCATGCAGCTGTACACTGCACTCGCGTTTATACAGCTGTACACTGCACTCTCGTTTATACAGCTGTACGTTATTTTCACGTACGGACAGCTGTACTCCGTTTTTACTAACAGGCAACTTTACACTACACCTGCGTTTATACAGCAGTTGATCGCTTATACGTGTGTGCAGCTGTATACCAAACTCGCGTTGATACAACTGTACACAGCTCCCACACACACACGTGCAGCTGTATACCGTTCTCACATGTGTGCGGCTGTATACCCCACTCGCGTTTATACAGCTGTACACGGCGGGTGCGAGAGTTGATACATGGCATAATACCATTTCAGCTTACCATTTGTATTATCAGCTTACCATGTGCATAATCAGTTTACCATGTGCATTATCAGTTTACCATGTGCATTATCAGCTTACCCTGCGTATACCACACAACCAACACCAGGACGCAATAACTCTAGCCCTCTGTACCGCCGCTACATATTTCAAAGCCGCGCTTCGCGAGGAAATTGCGGCTAACTTCCGTCCTTTTACTCGCGACGAGAAGAAACACCGCGCTCGCAGTGCGGGGTATCGAACCCTCGAGCCCTCCACTCGAAGAGCAAGCTCTTCACCACTGCAGCAAGGTGGTGATGTGATGAGAGAGCTCTTCACCACTACAACATGATATATGACGGTGGTGATGTGATGAGCTAACTTTTCACCACTACACCACCACGGTGGCTGTGTGGTGAGCTAACACTTCACCACTACACCACCACGTTGGCTGTGTGATGAGCTAGCACTTCACCACTAGAATCACCCGGTACAATTTACTTACATTTCTTTGATTCGTTATGTAGGAAAACTAAGGCTATTTTAATCGCCAGTCTTGAACCTGGCATGGCGATCTAATTGGTTCAGAATGCTGTGTAAAGGAGAGTTTGTGAGGGAATATTAAATGTGACGAATTTCTCAGGACGTATTCCAAGTTTACAAAAGTGCTTCTGCAGATTGTTGCTTAAGACGTGGCTGTTGGTGGTGACCTTGTTCATTTCCAGTATTGCAGCGCAGATGCAAGCGCATGTGAGGCCCCTAGAACCGCACGGTACCTAGCGCCAAATACATATAGCGAAAATGTGTTATGTATACCGCTGTCATCCCTAAATTTTCCTTTGTCTAGAGAGTGAGTCGTAGGTACGAGAAGATAGCTAGCTACAAGATGTCGAATGCCTCCATAAGTTGATGAGATACAATGGTTTCGAAGTCGCCAAACTTTGATGCCATTTTCTGACATGTTTAAAAAGTGGCGCTTGGTATCGTATCATTCTAAGTACCTCATATAAGCTGGAATTACTCATTAGACCAATCTACATCTTGTAGTGCTGGCTGTGGTGTACAAAAGTGATAACATAACCTACAGCCACGTAAATTAAGTTGCAAATAGGCCCAAGGTTGACCCAATGCCGCAATAAGCAACACACTGTCATGAAATGCGGTGTTATGCATTTCATCATGATTCAATAAATCATGACCACACTTAAAAATGATTGGCAAAACTGTCAGAAAAAGACGAAAACCCTCATTTATGAAGATTCAACACATGTAATGTGTAGTGCAATGAGTAGTACAACAATGTGTAGTACAATGTGTAGCACAACAATGTGTACTACAATGTTTAGTACAATGTGTTTTACAATGTTTAGTACAATGTGTTCTACAACAATGTGTAGTACAATGATTAGTACAATGTGTAGTACAATGATTAGTACAATGTGTAGCATAAAAATGTGTAGTACAATGTTTAGTACAATGTGTTTTACAATGTGTAGTACAATGTGTTCTACAACAATGTGTTCTACAACAATGTGTAGTACAATGATTAGTACAATGTGTTCTACAATGTTTAGTACAATGTGTTGTACAATGTTTAGTACAATGTGTTGTGCAATGTTTAGTACAATGTGTTCTACAACAATGTGTAGTACAATGATTAGTACAATGTGCAGCATAAAAATGTGTATTACAATGTGTTGATCAACAATGTGTAGAACAGCAACCAATTGACCCAAAAATAATTTCGGAAGCGCTAACTGAAATCAAATGCGAGCTATAATCCCACGTTAAATGGCTCACGTCTGCTGAGCGTACGAGTATGAGGCCACACACAGCCCAGAGTCACATGAGTCATAACATCATGTGACTCATGTTTCAGGGAATGTTGCGTGTGATGTTTACTAGTGTTCATTGTAATGAAAAACATCCTCCCTTATAGTAAATGTTGATGGGATGTTACAGGAGGATACAAATGTTAATATCTCACAAGGCTTATTGTACAATGATATCGAATTAGAATTCTAAATGTTTCTTACAATGGAAGAAGTCTGTCATTTTAAATTTATATAGAATAATTGTTTTGGAAGCTCACTTTCATACATAATTTAAAATTATATAGTATAATTGTTTAAGAAGCTTATCTTCAAACATAATTTTAAAATTATGTAGAATTATTATTTTAGATGCTCATTTTCACACACCTTCTTAAATTAAATAGAATCATTACTTTAGATGCTTATTTTCATCCACGATTTTTAAGTGTCATGCACAAAATCATTTAAAAACAACCAAATTGTCATAGCACTCAAATGCGTTCTTCACGTTTCAGAAATAAAATCCCTGCCATGCGATTTGGTATTTATGACTAAGGCAAATAAAGACTATAGCATTATAATAAAGACTATAGCATCACACACACACACGCAGTGTGTGTGTGTCTCGCGTTGCCCTTCTGCAAATTTTGCAGAATATGAAATGGAGCGTAAAAAATTTCATCACTCGTAAAACTTGTCCAATGTTCTCGCAGCTGCGGTGAGTGACAGCTGCTTCCTAGCACAGCTGCAACAGCTGCTTCCTAGCGCTGCTGCAACAGCTGCTTCCTAGCACAGCTGCAACAGCTGCTTCCTAGCACAGCTGTAACATCTGCTTCCTAGCACAGCTGTAACAGCTGCTTCCCAGCACGGCTGCAACAGCTGCTTTCCAGCACGGCTGCAACAGCTGCTTCCCAGCACGGCTGCAACAGCTGCTTCCCAGCACGGCTGCAACAGCTGCTTCCCAGCACGGCTGCAACAGCTGTTTCCCAGCACGGCTGCAGCAGCTGCTTCCCAGCACGGCGGCAGCAGCTGCTTCCCAGCACGGCTGCAGCAGCTGCTTCCCAGCACCGGCTCAAAAACTGAACCTGACAAATTTGCAGGTTTTTCATCAAGCTTCCGATCTGCAAAAACGTGGCGGCGGTTGTGGCTCCGGCGGCCGCTGTTCTGCGACAATCTGTGGCAATCTCTTGTCTGAACACTGCGCACTGCAGGGAACAATCCATGGCAATCTCCTATTTGACCAGATAGTGCAGATTTGAGACAATATGTATAAACATGTAAGAGTTTTGCAGCATTCCACGGATTTTGGGCAGAAAAGAACAACGCTCTAACACTTCTGGTCGTCTAATGTACTTGATCATCAATTTTCACATACTGACGTGAAATGATCTAATGTAATTTGATGGATCGAACATTTTCTAAACTGAAATTGAACAGGCAGTTAAACATCATTTCCGTCATGAACGTTTCACTTGGCCTATGATTTATTTCGGTTGGACCGTCTGTGTGAAATTTGATGTGGGGCTTTAAATCATTCTTGTGAAGAGCATCCCGGAAAAAATACACCGAAAAGAAAATACCGGAAATCGAATCAAATCGAAGGAACCTTTTTGTCCAATAAGATGGTCAGTCCAGAGAGATGAGGGCTGTCTAAAACCCCTCAAGATGAAGCTCTCCCTCATGCTACACTGGACTCATGAAACAAATATTAAATGCATATTTTTGAAAAATCTCAAATGTATATTTTGTGCTACGTATGTCATGTATGGGGAAGATCGGAGTTAAACATCGTGTGCTGATGTGCAAATCTATCTTAAATAATTTTCATTTTTGTCGAAATTGAAAAATGCAAGAATAAGTTGTAACAGAAAGGAGCAGATTCTGTAACAGAGATTCATTTTTAAGTGGCTAGTCAAGTTCTCTGTCGTCAGACACCAATCACGCACAGACATCAGAGTAGAAGCAGCTCAGAAATAACCGATGAAATGGGATAGCAGTGAGAGAGTGAGAAGATGTTTTGGAAACGCTCTGTAGTTCAAATTTGTTACAGTAAAGGACTTGTATCCGAGCTTAAATGTTGAATTGATGAACCCCCTTCAACCTTATTATTTTAAGCGGTTACAGTTTTTATAGTGCGCACAATTGTGTGTCTCAAGCAGTTCTGCGGTGTTGCAATTTATGACTTCGATTTTTTCAATCGTTCACTTGTATTTCTATCTTCGCTTTGCATCAGTTACTCAAAATTCTTTTGTTCGAGCTGTCCGCTCATAGCATTGATTATGTCCTAAGTTTCGTAGCAATGATTATGTCCTAAGTTTCATATCATTGATTATGTCCTAAGTTTCATTTCATTGATTGTGTCCTAAGTTTCATATCATTGATTATGTCCTAAGTTTCATTACATAGATCGTGTCCTAAGTTTCATAGCATTGATTATGTCCTAAGTTTCATAGCAATGATTATGTCCTAAGTTTCATATCATTGATTATGTCCTAAGTTTCATTTCATTGATTGTGTCCTAAGTTTCATATCATTGATTATGTCCTAAGTTTCATTTCATAGATTGTGTCCTAAGTTTCATAGCATTGATTATGTCCTAAGTTTCATAGCAATGATTATGTCCTAAGTTTCATATCATTGATTATGTCCTAAGTTTCATTTCATTGATTGTGTCCTAAGTTTCATAGCATTGATTATATCCTAAGTTTCATGGCAATGATTATGTCCTAAGTTTCATATCATTGATTATGTCCTAAGTTTCATATCATTGATTATGTCCTGAGTCATATTCAATGTTGTCTTGCTATCTTTTAGTAAGACACAGTCATGTTCTTTACTTCATATCTGCATGAACTCATTAAAATGGTAACGTCTCTCAGGGATTTGCAAATTTTTTAGGTAATCGCAAATCTTTGTCTTAGTTTTCCAAGTAACATCAATGGGATCCAAAGAATCCTAGTTGGCACCCTTTACTGTACAATACAAGTCGCATTATACCTCAAAATTCATGGAATTTCACCAATTGTTAGACGCTCCTTCTTGTTAGAAAACCGTTCAGGAAATTCTCAGGAGTTTTCGATGAGTGAAAAATTTGCAGGACCCGTTTGGATTCGAGGATTTTTCCAAGGATCCGCAGGCGGTTGTAATTAGGAGAGTCAACTCCTGCCGAGCGTGAGGGGACAACCGCCCCTCCATTCCTGCCCCTCCTCCCCCCTCCACTCCCATTTACTTTCTCCCAATCCCCTCCCCTATCCCCCAAACTTAGGTGGGCCTAGAAAGCCTAGGCCTCCTCTACCATTCGGGCTCAGAATCGCTCTCAGTTTTGTTGGTCGGCGTTGAATTTCGGACTCCTTATCAATAGGTTAACCTTATCATGAATGGGTTGACTTTGACAACAATGGGTTGACCTTGGAGAGAATGGGTTGACTCAAATTGGTTGACTCAAACGGTCAACAACAGGTTGACAGGTTTCATGAATGGGTTGACTTTGACATGAAGGGTTGACAAAAAGGGGTTGACCTTGACAAGAATGGGTTGACCTTGGAGAGTATGGGTTGACATTGGAGAGAATGGGTTGGCCTTGTCAACAGGTTGACCTTATCATGATTGAGTTGACTTTGACAAGAAGGGGTTGACCTTGACAAAAGGTGGTTGACCTTGGCATGAATGGATTGCCCTTGTAGAGAATGGGTTGACCTTGTCAACTAGTTGACCTTATCATGATTGGGTTGACTTTGACAATAATGGGTTGACCTTGACAAGAATGGATTGACCTTAGAAAGAATGGGTTGACCTTGGCAAGAGGAGGTTTATATTGACAAGAAAAATAATATATCGAGTGGAAGACATCAAGTGCTGTCAAGTGTTAGCATTAAATGAAAGAGACTCGCGACGCTCGTGCAACACAAAAATTTACAGTAACTCAACACAAGGCAAACTTCGCGTTAGAGACGGTATGAACGAGTTTGATTGCGCTTATTCCCCAGTGCTAATTACTCTTTTGGTGATGTAGAAAGCGCAACAGACGATAAAATGACAGTACAAAAGATTCCTTCAATAAGGTTCAATTTCACTCTCTCTTATCTGAATGAATCTTTTACCGTCCAGGTGAATTTGAAATTTCAAATTGCACTTCGAAAAAATCTCAAATATTTTTCTGTTGATTAGTGTGTTAAATTTGTTGTTTAACGTTCACTGTCGAGGCAGCAATTCCTCATTGTAATGTCAGTGACAACCTGATGCTATTGCCAGTCTGTTGTAGCAATAATGGTTGAATGAGCAAAATCCTTCAGCTGGTGTGCTTTTAAGAACTGGGAAGCTATTACAATTGGAGACAAAACGAGATGATCAATGAAATGTTATTTTTGGAAGGCATATGATACCGTGAGGGTGGTATAAAGGGAGAAAAGCGGGGAGTATCATGCATACCATGACAATGGGGAGCACAGGGGTCGAAAATCGAGGGGTATCATGCATACCCTGAGACGGGAAGAGGTATAGGGGAGGACAGCAATGGTATCAAATACACCATGACAGGGAGAAGTAGAAGACAGTAATAGCACAGAGGTATCAGGCGTACAATGAAACAGATTGCGAGGCCATTGTACTAGACTTAATTTACAATATATTGCTGTTTCACTCGTGGTAAGTAAATTGTGTAAATTGTTTTAAAATTGTTTAAATTGTACAAGGTCAGAGAGACGTGGCCACCAAGCAACAAACCAGCCGCCGTCCACCGCTTGTTTAGACCACAATTTATGGGCCGGTGAGAGGCAGAGGTGACGTGTTGTGAAGACGTGACGCCGGGCCTGCCCCGAGCATTGTCCTATGTTATTTATACACATTTTGTGTATTAATCGTTTTAATCAAATGCTAGTGTATACGGCCCTGCCAAAAACGACGGGNGTCATTGAGCGTCCTTGTGAGCGTCACAGACACACGCAACAAGCGGACACCAAATAAATATTTAAATATACAAACACACCAAGGGTATTTTTCTCCAACATTCTGTTTTATTGACATTCGAAAATTATAATCTATCATGTATGCGGTAATACAAATTCTAGAGTTGCAACATTTCAGTTGACGATAATAAATATCATAATATCATCTGAAGAACGCAGATACTTTTCATTGATTTTATTTACATATATCAGGCATAGGAAAATAGGCCTCGCAATTCGATATCGAATAGGGATAATCACTGATTTCGTTAGCTTATCGGAACAAAAAGCTTTTATACTGAATGCATTTTCAGGAAAAGTTTTTACTATACAAATATTCAGCAGCTAAACATATTTTCAACTTAGGGAATGTAAAAAAACCCATAGTTCAACAATTGTTTCGTTCATGAGATATAAGCAAACACGCACACTTCTCCACCCAAAAAAAATACTAAACGGAGTGTCATACAATTTAAAAAAAAAAAACAATTTAAAAACAATTTATTTACCACAGGTGATACAGAGGTAGAATGATGCTTAAGACTAGTACAATGGTCAAACTAGAGTATAGCAACCTGTGGGCCCGAACAAGTTCAGCGACTTCTAGGGCATCCTACCATCACATTATTCTAAGGTGTACAATAATGTTTAACCAAGTTCACTTAACCTAGTTTCGCAATAGACTGATCATTGTGATAATTGACATTTAATGCTGTGTTTTACAATATAGGTCAAATCGGCTTTATTTAACAAGTAATATATTCGATAAAACGGTTATGAACAGACTGAAGATCGGTTATGTTACCTATGGTAAATCACATTATTTGGACCAGACATGTATGAGGCATGGTGTGACTTGATGGTCTCACACGACTAGTATTTTGATAGGAAGTGAGATTCAAGATCTCTTTTGAATACTTTGTAAGAATTACTTTCACGGATCTCCGCAGGTATTGAGTTCCAAGTTTTAGTTCCAACGAAGAGGATACTGTGTTGCGATCGGGCCTTTGAATAATAAGGAAGTAAGAACTTACCTCTATTTCGCGTTAAATGGTCGTGATGAGCGGTTTGCGCAGTTAATAATTGTTGTAGGCTATTGTCGCCATCATTTCTTAGTGTTTTGTAAATGAAATTGCAAACGGAGATATTGTAGAGATCCGAAAGTTTAAGTATTTGTAAATTTTTAAATGAATCATTTGTGTGAGCGTTATATTCTAGGTTCTTTACCGCTCTGATAGCTCTTTTTTGCAGAGTAAAAATTTTATTGGTTTTAGTTTTATCAGTTCCGTGCCAAGCTTCTATTCCATATAGACTTTATATACTCTATTCCATATACTAATAGTCATACTAAGCCAGCAGTAAAATAATTCAAAAAAGTCATACTAAGCGGAGGGAACTCTCAGGCCTTGAAATAACTTTGAGGCCAACAAAAGAAAATCAAACATCTCACTCGAACGTCGGTGGCGCGAAATTACGAACACTTTTGGTGAGTGCAGGCGGCGTCCATCACGACGCCGCACCAGCTCACTGTGCGCTGCATTTTACCGTAATTTAAGTACACTGTGAGAACATTTTAAGGACATTTTAAGAACAACTTGAGAACATTTTAAGGACATTTTAAGAACAATTTGAGAACATTTTAAGGACATTTTAAGAACACTTTGAGAACATTTTAAGGACATTTTAAGAACAATTTGAGAACATTTTAAGGACATTTTAGGAACAATTTGAGAACATTTTAAGGACATTTTAAGAACAATTTAAGAGCATTTTGAGGACATTTTAAGAACAATTTGAGAACATTTTAAGGACATTTTAAGAACAATTTGAGAACATTTTAAGGACATTTTAAGAACAATTTGAGAACATTTTAAGGACATTTTAAGAACAATTTGAGAACATTTTATGGACATTTTAAGAACACTTTGAGAACATTTTAAGGACATTTTAAGAACAATTTGAGAACATTTTAACGACATTTTAAGAACAATTTGAGAACATTTTAAGGACATTTTAAGAACAATTTGAGAACATTTTAAGGACTTTTTAAGAACAATTTGAGAACATTTTAAGGATATTTTATGAACACTTTGAGAACATTTTATGGACGTTTTAAGAACACTTTGAGAACATTTTAAGGAAATTTTAAGGACATTTTAAAAACAATTTGAGAACATTTTAAGGACATTTTAAGAACAATTTGAGAATATTTCATAGACATTTTAAGAACACTTTGAGAACATTTTAAGAACATTTTAAGAACAATTTGAGAACATTTTAAGGACATTTTAAGAACACTTTGAGAATATTTTAAGGACATTTTAAGAGCACTTTGAGAACATTTTATAGACATTTTAAGAACAATTTGAGAGCATTTTGAGAACATTTTAAGGACATTTTAAAAACAATTTGAGAACATTTTAAGGACATTTCATGAACAATTTGAGAATATTTTAAGGACATTTTAAGAACACTTTGAGAACATTTTAAGGACATTTTAAGAACAATTTGAGAACATTTTAAAGACATTTTAGGAACGATTTGAGAACATTTTAAAGACATTTTAGGAACAATTTGAGAACATTTTAAGAACATTTTAAGAACAATTTGAGAACATTTTAAGGACATTTTAAGAACACTTTGAGAATATTTTAAGGACATTTTAAGAGCACTTTGAGAACATTTTATAGACATTTTAAGAAC
>JACJUY010016848.1:0-13031 GCA_014220935.1 Platorchestia sp. MABIK | reverse complement strand
CTGTCACGAAAAAGATATCTCAAAGTCTGCCCGAAGCGTGTTGCAGCCTGGGGGAGAACACTACAGCAGAGCAGTTCAGTGACGTTTCATTAAGGTAATTTATTTGTTTCACCTCTTGAGGAGCTTCAAACTAAAATGCCCTTAAGTTTACAATATCAAAATTAGATAGGAATTATTCGAGGCTTCTTTACATACTGTCATCATAGTTTTCATATGCTCTGGACGACCGAGTGCTTCAATTTTTCTACATCCTATCAACTGAAGCATTTATGCAGCTTCATTTTCAAAAACCTCATGGTCTATTTGATTCACCAAATTGGCCAGTCAAGTCCAGTCAACTCGGTTCTATAACTCATGGTTGTATAATTGAACAGTCAAATGCACATGTGCAATAGTCACTTTTACTATAGATATCCCTTGTCTTTGTGGAATGGTATTATTTTGCGTCATCGGCCCCAATTACTATGAATGATCATTTTATCAATAGATTTATAATTTTCACACACTATTTTTGGTGAAGTAAGTTACTGCTGGTATGTATTCTTTCTTTAGGATCAAGATCAAAGAGCAGGGAAAAATATTTATCAGTCTCCGCTCCAACGTTGACTACCATGCATTGTCTTTACCAGCACGTCAATGCTACCGTGTCATGCACTCCTGAACATTTGTGTGTGTGTGTGCATTGCTGAACATTTGTGTGTTTGTGTGCACTGCTGAACAATGATCTCTCGGGAAGTTGTGGACAATTACGAGGGTGGGAAGGCTCGTGTCGGATCTGATAAATTAAAAGCAATTCTAATCTGAAATAAAACTAAATTTGAGACGCTCATGCGGGCTACGACTTGAGCTTAACAGTACGGATGTCAAGGGTGCAATTTCAGAGAAAAGAAAGAGAAAACTGTTTTTATGCGTGTGTGGGTAGTATTCGAAACATTTACGAAGCCTTTTGCAAAAAGTATGATGGCGCATTAAAATTAAGCATTGTAAAATTAATGATAGTTTAGTGAATATCGATGTGCTGGTGAAATTTTCCAAAAAATTACTCACAAGTCTAACGGGGGCATATCAGCCCAAACCTACAAATCACGTTATGACGAAGTGGGCCTGCAGGTATCTCACAACAATTCATTATCTCAGTTTCCATTTTAAATTTGTGAACACACCCAAATATTCACAGAGCAAATGGCGCTTACTGCTTTTCTGAGCTGATATCATGTCTTAAACTTGCGTAAAAGCTGAAAATCTTGAAACACTCTTAGGGATGTCAAATGCAAGTGTAGTGAAATTACTAAAAATTACCCTTTAAGGGATTGCTCTACTGAGCCACGGGGAAATTAAAATGGGTTCATTATTGAAATTGATTTGAAAAACATTATTTGAAGTAACCATAATGTCTGTAATATTGTGCCTGGCATCTAAGTGAGAGCATCAATATTCATTGCATACTGAAATCTACATGAACTTCACAGTGGCGAGTGTGTCTATCACGTACAATAAATAATTATAAAAAATTTCTGTTATGATTTATCATTGTATAAAAACGGTACGGTTAAGTATATAAGAGCTCAATGTCAAAAGCAACGAAAGAATTGATTGTGTTTCCTACTATTTCTACTGAACAGAAATCATGCAGAGGTTTTCTCGTGAGATCAGGAGGAAATGGTGCGCATGTTCTCATGCGCTAAAATTATGGAGTTTTGCGTCAAATATCAACCAGGACAGCATTCCAACCACGGTTCGGTGAATAAAGAATGCAGCGAACATCGCACAAAACATAACAACTTTTCAAAGTATTTGTAATGGCAACCCTAGACTCAAGGACAGTTTACAATGCACGAAGGACGTGACTTTACGTCTTCTTTGCTTTTCTCAACAGCTGCTGGAGACATGAAGGAAGGCGTTGGGATGACTTACTGGGATTTGTAATAAGAATTACGACTGTCAAATCAGCGTAAGTCCGTCTCAATCCCACGGTATGAAATACACTGCTATCGTTGCCATGGATGTTAGAATGTAAAGTTAAAAATAATATTAGTCTTTAATTTTTGATGTGTTTTATTTTCAAGACATTTCGGTGGAAATATCAGTGAATAATGCTATTTTTGTGTCAGCCTCATTTTCTTTTGGTTACATGAAGTGGCAGTATGGATAATGTGCGAAAATGTTTAAAAAGAATAAGTATAATGCTTGATCCACTACGTAACCGTACGGGAGTTTACATTTGGACATGAAGGTAGGGCGGCTTAAAAACGTAGGCTCTGAATTTAATCGTAAAATCCTTTGTGAATGAATTTTGATAATACATATCTCTTAATCATTCAAATATTCCTAATTAGTTCGGTATTAGTCTTTGATAATTCATGTTTAACGATGCTTCCGTTTTCAGCAAGTTCAATTCTGGAAACACAAGTAACACTGCTTTTTAGTTATGCAAAATGATCGTAATATAACCCAATGGCGAGTTATAATTTCCTGAAATAAGCACGGATTTTTGTCCAAAAGACACAAAAGCTGCGCAGCAACGCAGAAAAATGCGCTTATCGGAGCCGTGAAATTCTGGCTTTCATGAACCCTCTTTCACAATGACGTGAAGGCACTAGAGGGATCAGTATAGATTTGAAGGTTATTATTTGTATCGTCCTGAGTCCAGTTGAACCAAGCCCCCCGAACTGAACGCGCTGCCGTAGTTCTGCGCTGGTGTGCCGGGGGAGGTCTGCGCGTTTGGCCGTCGCTGTCTCCGCAAGAACCAGCAGCGCTGCATGGGAGGGCTGCAGCGACACGCTCAGCTGCCTCCGCAGCCGAGAGTCCATCGCGTCAAGAGGAGCCGGCTCGAGTGGAGAAGATCAACAAGCCGAACTTTATTTCCATCAAAGTACACTGAATCTTTTCATTCTGAGCTCCCGCATTACCTGAAGCGCAGAGGGCGGTATTGGGTGACTCCAGAAAAGGAGCAGAAAAAGGAAAAATGGACCTTTGATGTCTCTAGAGAATGGTGGGAAAAGAGTGCATGATGAGAATTTTCCTTAACTGACAGTTTTTTCGTATAGAGACCGCAAATGACGACTGCATACTCTCACATCAGCTGCTGCACACACCACATAACGCTCAAAATATAGGTTACGTAACTCTAGAACGTGAACAAACTTGCAATAAATCGTGTTTAGAGGAACACATTTTAATTACAACAAATTTCTTCGGTGAAGTTGGAGTCGGAGCCTGTTATCGTTACCAGAAAATGTAGCTGAGCCACACTTTGTAAGGGAATGTAAACGAGCTGAAAGCTGCAGAAGTTGTACTTGTAATTGATACTCTCAAGTTCTGCCTATAAAAACACAGGAGTGACTGCTAAGTGTTCGTGTTGAGTATCAGTTAGACTGATGCTCTTCAGTGTCCCATTCAGTTGTAGCTGATGCCCGTCAGTGATGCCTCTTGGACTGGCCGCACAGCGACTGCAGCTCGCAGGACGCGCTGTCAGGAGACCTGCAGCGGCTGACCTTTCGCAGGACCGGTCCAGGCAGGACAGGGATATTAGATCAACTGGACCAGCTTGCCTGGGCTCAGCATCAGGCTAAACGTTTAACAAAAATCTACGTCGTAAAAACCACAGTTTATATGAAGCTTTTGAGTTCGTTGAACGCCATCAAAAACCGGTGTATTACGAGTGTTTGTTTCAGAATCTTTACCAAAATAATTCAGGTAAATGAAATCGTACAGCATTAAGTACTCGGACCACCACGTCTAGGTGTGTTGTATTTAAAGAGCTGTTTAAGCGAATGAGAGCCGTGAGAGACAAACATCAATCTTTCGAGCAGTGAAACTTCTTGCTCATGCGACGGACCATTCTAAGACATTTTTTAGCATTTTTACGCTACATTATAACTATCTCTTGAAAGATTACTTGTCTGATTTCGAGGGCGTAAATAACTCAAACTCGAGGCACAATTCTTCTAAAATTCAGGGTTTAATTACACGCTGCTTATATCGCGTACATCATCCACCTTACTGGGCAGTGCATCTACCTTTTCATTACTTGTTCACACATACCGTAGCCACATCAGTGTTTTGTGCTTCCACACACATTCAGGTGTGTAAAGCTGCAGTAATTGCATTCTTTCCTTCAAGGCTCAGCAATTATTGTGTAATATGAACTACAGAAAAATGTGTTTACTCATTAATCCTAGTCAGTTCAGATGTAATAAAGGAAGGTAAAGATTCCACTGTGAAATAGTTAAAACCGGGACTCAGCGCACGAAACATTTCTGCTTATTTTCGCACGAATAAAACACGAGATGCAAGTAAGCAAGTTTAACAGAAGCTTGTATATATACTTTCATAGCACAATAATATTTTACTAATATACAATTTGTGAGCTTCCACTAGTCATAGAAACCCGTGCCATAAAAACTTGTTAAGCAGTAGAACACGCGAATTAAGCAAGATCACTGAAAAGAAACGGAGCGTTTCTGAGCAAGTGAGTTGTCATTACATCTAGTAGGGTCGGACTCATTTTTCGGAAACTGGTTGGATTTCAGTAAAAAAAAAATTATTTTATATTGAGCATCCGCAATGACTACGAAAAAATATTTTTTTAGCTCTGAAAAGTATTGAGGTTATTATCTTATTCTCATACATGACACATGAGCTACGGCGCTGAACATTTATTCCTTTTTTTTATGATTCCTGCAACGAGATTTTTAAGAGAGTCTGATGCAGATCTGAGACTTGGCATCATGTCCAGAAATCGTATAGTGAGCCAGCCGTTTTCTCCATCCTACTTCTAGCTTTCACAGTTAATTCCTCCTAACAAGAAAAATAACTCGCGATGCATAAAAGATATGTAAGCCAAGATTTATGAACAGACTTGCATCATAGATGTAAATGAACACTCCAAGACTTGAAGTGATGAGAGAGAGCAATGCGAAAGGTTATGAACTTTAAGAGAGGACAGGTTAGAAGCTATGGTGAGAACACGATAGGAATTAGTGCCAACTAGGGAAAAAATAGTCTAGAAACTAGGGTGAGAACATGATAGGAATTCGTGCTAACTATGGAAAAAATAGGCTAGAAGCTAGGGTGAGAACATGATTTAAACTCGTGAGAGGACAGGTTAGGAGCTAGGGTGAGCGTATGTTAGGAACTAAGGAGAGGACAGGTTGGGAGCCAAGGTGAGATCGTGTTTAAAAATAGGAGGACGTGTTAGGAACTAAGGTGAGAACATGTTTGGAACTAGGGAGAGAGCAGGTTAGAAGCTGAGGGAGAGGGCAGGACAGGAGTCAAGGAGCTCCTGCAGGGGTCAATTGAGGACAACAGAGCGGTCAGGTCCTCTCATACAGTACGAAGTATTGGACAGCACAAAATCTAGATGATATTTTCACTATAAAATATGCTAAAAACATTTTTTTCAATTCAGTCCTTTGATGCCCTCAGTTGAGCTGCATAATTTTGTCTGAGCGATAAACGTGAACAAAATATGAGATTGAATTGAACATTTTGAACATGTTATTCACCTCACTGACAGAAGAACCGCAAACTTACTTCCTGTTTGATGGTCAGCAAATACTTACCGTATTTATGGGTTAGAATACGATGTGGTGTGTACAAAAACTCACGCATCATTGAAGAGGGATTCATCTTCGGAAAGTATTTTAAATACAATTCGAGTACGCTACTGCATTATGTAAGCTAAACTGTTTCTTTTTAGTCTACTTCTGGTGTAGTCCAGTAATTTACTAGTAGATTTTATCAAACACATTTAGCTTATGTTTTATTCATACTCCCGTAGTATATTTACGCTGTATTTCATGCATGAGAGTCACTATGTTTCTAATTACTACAACATTTAAGCGTTACTGATATGTTCACTCTTAAGTCAAATACTTTCGAAATATTCTCACTCAATGTTAGCTCACCCAATACTATGTAGTTACTGATTCACTGTCAGAACTTTACAAGCCATCCTTCCAGCCCCCCAAATATTTACCGTCACAACTTCGCAAGTCCTCGATCCAGCTCACCAAATATTTATTGTCACCAGTTCACAAGTCCTCCATCCATCTCGGCAAATATTTACTGTCACAAGTTCGCAAGTCTTCCATCCAGCTCAACAAATATTTACTGTCACATGTTCGCAAGTCTTCCATCCAGCTCAACAAATATTTACTGTCACAAGTTCGCAAGTCTTCCATCCAGCTCAACAAATATTTACTGTCACAAGTTCGCAAGTCTTCCATCCAGCTCAACAAATATTTACTGTCACAAGTTCGCAAGTCTTCCATCCAGCTCAACAAATATTTACTGTCGCAAGTTTACAAGCCATTCTTCCAGCTTCTCAAATATTTACCGTCAGAATTTCTCAGTCCTTCAACCAGCTCACTTTGTGCAGTACCGGCCCTTTTGGCCTGTACGCTTTAATTCGGAGGCAATCTCCATTGAAGTCTAGTATGGCCTGAATAAGACGAAATTTATTGACAATCGCTTTCAAAACCTGCACTGTAAGCCGAACCTTGACATTTGTGCTGCCTTCAGGAACCAAACTCTGTCACAGTTCCACAACCTAGATTGGCACATGAAGTACAAGAACTCGAACTTATTACTGGAGGACGCGATCCACAACAATGCGCTCGAAGTATCAAATAAAATGCTATGATTTGCTACTTTGTTATTCTTGTGCAAAAAGGCATTCATGTGAATCACAACTTATTTAGATACAAATTAGTCCTAGTTATTCAACTAATAAAATACTTGATGCAAGTTAGGAATAAATGTGAAACCTTGGGACTGACTATACCCGCATAATTCGAGGTCTGCTGAGCATGATTTCGCATGACTCGAGGCTCGACTGCTCTTGTGAAAAGTTTGGCCCTCGATATTTGTATTACGTACTCCCAGTAGCAGTGTTAAAATGTTAATTGAGCATTGAGTTTGCTCAAATACTTTAGTTTAGAGATTCTATTTTAAGATTGACCAACGCTGGTACATCAGTACTACCTCACAGGCAACAAGGGCTCCAAAAATACCCCATCATAACTCCTCAATAGCACAGAGAGCACGCGTCGTGCAGTTGAGAACGTACCTTAAGTCAGGCTTAGTCTTTGTTCAGTTCATGGTCCGGAATAGTCTAGAATACCACGAGGACAGTGCACCCGAACCTCTGTCCTGGGGTCGCGACCTCAGATAGACAAGTTTCAACTGGAATATTTTTAAATGCCTCACATAAATGATCATTCTCTGCAGCTCATGTGGGTAATTTGGCACTCGAAAAAGAGTGATAAATAATGAGGGCGTTTATACATTTTGAGCCCCGTAAAAGTTGTCCTAGTACATGCTCAATTTCTGGATGTAATTTAAAAGTCCTAAAATTTAATATATTCATAATGAATTCAAAACCATGATCGCTTTAGCTCAACGGCGCCTAACTGATAGCATGTATATGGCATAAGTTTCCAATGCAAGTTGCAGAGGATGAATGCATCTGAGAACAAGATTAATGCCCCCAATAAGAGATGGAATGTGAGGCAGGTTATCATCTCTGACCGGTTGCTTCAGCTGCCAAGACCGATGCGTGCATGGTGCCTTGGCGGGAATTATTTTGACCTATCCCGTAACGGTTCCAAGTTAAGTGACTTTCACAAACGCGGTAAGTCCAAAAGCATGAAGTGAGAGATTTCTCTTCCTAAAAGCGTTTAATTTCATGCGCACGGTTTTCCCAAGTAGGAACGGAAATAAGCTTAGGTTTACGAAATTTTTTGTTGGGTTACTAAAATTTCAACACACGTCTCGCCTGCAATTTTTATGGTCACGCTCCTAACAGCTATAAAATAAAACTGAAGTTATTCAATCTACGTCACTTGTGCATTACCTTTCAAGTTCGCCGGAAGAAAAGCGCTTGAAGTGTTACGTGAGCACACTCCTCAAACCTGAGCTTTGGTGCGGAAAAAAAGGCTTTAACGATAAGAGGCAGACGGTTCCGACACTACCTGAACAGACCATAAAATTCAATTTAATTTCCGAGAATAGAATTTTCAGTTAACCTACTTGACTGATGAGACGCAGAACTCCACTCGAGAATCACTGGATCTTTTCTTTCCAATAAAACGATCGTAAGTGGCAAATTGGATCCTCGGACGTAAACTTGCTGTAGAGAGTGTCGAAAAAATGCCTTCTCCTTTTTTAGAAGTATGAAATTAATTATATCACAAAAGAATTTATTGACGCGCGTTACGTTTCTTTTAACGTAAAAGGGAGTTTGATTTTGAAACGTAAAATAATCAGTTCTCCTAAACTGTCGGCAATGTGCGTTAATAACGTTTGTACACTTCTATAAATCTTAATGTATATCCTTGAATTGAATAATTTCTAAATGCTTTCAGCTTATGATGCTGCTACGTTTCAAAATAGCGACGTAAGTATAATTAAGCGGGTTGGCTTTCTCACTGTTTCATGTCAGCATTTAAACAGAGCGCGCTTGTGGTGGATTCCATCCGCCATTTTATCAAAACTCACGCTATAGTTAGCATGCAATACAATACGCAAAAATGCATTTTCGTTATTGTGCAACATGAAAGTCATGACAAGCCCTTCAATTCTCCAAAAATTTCATGATCAGGATCAAGTAGAAATTTTCTTCGATAAAATTAACGTTAGCCTAACTGGATCTAATGGACATTTTCTTCTATAAAACTGACATTCACCTTTCCAAGACTCATTCAAATTTTCATTTGAGAGAATTGGAATGAAGGGAGTAAATTGATTTACACTTCCGAAAGCCTAATTGGTGCACTGGCGGATAGAGATAATACGATAACTGTAGCAACAAATAGTAGAAAACGATGGTTTAGAATGTGATAGCTGCTTTGGATAAATGTCTATGACTTATATGTACAGCTGCAAACCTAAAGCCTTCTCGTTTATGACCTAGAAAGATCCAGGGCGACGGAAATGAACTGGATACAAAGCGGCAAGTTCATGGAAGTTAATGGGGCACGAAGTGCGTAATGCATTTTTTCCATTAAAATGTGGAGCGTGTTACGAAGTACTTTTTAGGTCACGATAACCAGTTGTTGCTAAATCTAAGAAGCCAAAGTTATAAGTTTCCCATTACGACACTGCCCTCGATAGTTGCCCTATACGCAGAAACAGTTCCGCTGAAGTTGCACCAAAGGAAACAGTGGAGCACGGACAGTATTTTTTACACTGCTCAGGAAATGAACGCGCGTTATCAGAAGCATGGTATAGGACGTGCATTCGCTCACGTTTGATAATTTTATTTTTGGCACAGCTAGAATCTAATGAAAGTGCATTTTTTTTGTAACGGAAAATTCTTCGATACATCGCTCAGTTATGATGTTGATTGAATAAATGAAAATCCGTACATGGCACTCGAGACACGGTTATCAAACTCTCCAGCTCAGCTAACACTCTGATGCTAAGGTAGCAACTCATTTCCTCACACCAGCGGATTTTACGTCACGTTTACAAGTCATGAGCAGTGAAATGAGGTCAATTTTCGTTCAATTGTTTCATTTTGTTCAAATAGGAACAAAGTTCCTAACATTTTTTTATGGGTAATTTGGAGATAATTTACTGTGTATAACATCATTGATTATGAGAACATTTGGTACCGACTGCTATGCATGTCAGTATCCAACACATATATAAGAATCGGTGCAAACTATTGACAAAATAACTCGTGATCTGAATTTAAGAAGAAATGCTTGAAAATTATATCTTAAAGGTGTCTGTATCACTCTGTCAACGTGTGTGTTGCTTCACAATGATTATAATAACCCCGTAGGGAGACGTTCTCATGGCACAATCGATCGCACTAGTCGTTGCCGCCTCAACGCGCAGCATCCGTCGCCGTGCGATAGCTTATCTTGCGTCTTCCTCGCATTACCCGACTACACTGCCACAGGACAGTGTTGCTGGAATATTATTTTCTAATTAAAATCGTCATGTATGAACTTTCTGAAGCATAATTTGCCCATTATGAGCGCTCAACATTTGACTACTCTGCAGCAAAGGCTGGTGCATCAACAGTTTGCGTATACTGATGATCGTATCTCGCGAGTGAAAGATCAGTCAATTGCTGGACAACATGCCAAAATAACAGTCTTTGTGAAAACCCTTTCCAATGCGTTTAACACAGATGATACGAGAAAGTAAAAGATAATCAATATCGTAGTTATTGGGTTAAAATGTGGTTTGCTTTATGCTGCAACACTTCTGTATTAAGAATTTCTTTAATGTCTTCATTTACTCTATCTGTGAATTTGTTTTCTGCAGTACGGACAGCAAGTAATGATCTGACCTAGTTCAAACCTACTATCTGTCCATAAACTTTCAAATTGACTAGTCTCTGGACATTTTGAATTTCACAGTACTACGCCGCTTCTGGCTATTATGTTCACACATTTGCTCTTCCAAAAACGATGAAAATCTCATAGAAATAAAAAGCCCTGAGTTGAGCCCCACTTAGAAGGAGGACAATGTCAAGTTTTAAATGATTATATATCTTCGATTGCACGTTGGAGACATGCTCTCGTGCTGCCAGAGACGTGTCACGGTTGGCGACGCATGCTCCCAGATCAGGGGATAACGCAGCTATCACTCGAAGGCCATCGTCAAGGTCGTCACTGCTTCACATTGTTATTTTTGGATCTGACACTGAAAAGATTTATGGGCGTTAATTTTTTTAAAAACACTGACATTGTCTTCTTGTAGCTGGAGGCATGATTTGTGGAACCAAAGTGGTCGTTGAAGTCACACTAAGCTCGATGTAAGAGATACTGACAAAGGCATGATTGTAGTTTTCATCTATTTTGACATGAGTCGTAGAAGGGGCCGTGGGCTGAGAACTGGAAGTTCCTCCCTCTTGTCGAAGGTTCGTTCAGGGAATTTTGTGAAGAAAATCCGTCTGAGATTGTCATAGACGAAGGGAATATTGGTTTCTCCGTGTTTCTCAACTTTTGCAAAATACTTAATTAAATGTATCGCTTGCAGCATATTACTTTCAAAGTTTTAACGAAACGGTTCCAGGGGAGATTTTCATAGATGGTTTAAATCATACCTTGAATCGTAAACAGTGTGTGGCAAATGGTAACCCCCATCCGAACAGTTTGACGTCAGCCATGACTTTCCACAAGGATCGGGTCTGGGACCTCTTCAGTTTTTGATACATTTCGGCGGTAATGTTAAATCTAAATCAGGCTTTTAATTCAAATATTTCACTAATGATAATGCTTCTTTTCAACTAGTTTTCCAAACTGTAATACCATGGACATCTGACTTGGTTTCAAGCTTGAAAAAGTCTTGGTGTGAATAAAAGCTGATGAAGCATGCATCAATGAAGATAAAACTAAATACATCCTCACATGGACCCAATTGAAATATGGTAAAATTAAATGATTTTCATTCTTTCAAGCCGAAGAACTGTTCCATGTAATTAATTAACGTTTAAGTTTAATGTTTCAGATTATAGGAATTGTAGACGCAGATTGAAATTTCGTAAACTGCTCCTGAAATTGCGGCACTTGGTCGAGCCTATACGTGTAACTCCATATGTTAAGTGGAATAATTCAAAGAAATTACTTAACTAATGGACAAATAAGTAGCTTAAATAGATTAAGTTAGACCCGTGAAGCAGCTAATTGACATATGTTGGCTTGAATATTCGAGCACTTGGTTGCTTCGATCGCTTTGTGATTGTTGACAGGCATAGGCAATGGTTCGGCTGTTAATCGTCGAAGCAATGGTTACTATATAATAGGTTTAGTATTATAAATCGAGAGGTTAGTGTCGTATGTAGTATAAAAAAAAGAGCTATTGTGATAATTCAGAGGTCGATATGATGGCTAATGAGTTACTCAGAGCAGAAATGCGACACCCGTAGTCCCTGCAAATTTCAATACCGATAACCTTGCAAGAATCAATAACGGATAACCTTGTATATTTCAATAACGATAACCTTGCAAGTTTCAATAACGGATAACCTTGCAAGTTTCAATCACGATTAACCTTGTAAGTTTCAATAACAGAAAACCTTGCAAGTTTCAACGACAGATAACCTTGCAAGTTTCAATAACGGCTAAGAGCGTATAGGAGAAAAGAGAGGGGGGGATAAGTGCAGCAAGCCAACAATTTCATAATAAAAAAAGGTGTAATACGACTTTGACCGTAATAACCAGTCAGAGAGGCGCGGCTTCAGGTCTACATGCATAAAATAAATTTTTAGAGCACTGGTTACCACGCAGAGGTGAGTGACACCCAGATTCTGATATTCAACAGAGAGAAATATTTATTGATTTATTCGAACTTCAAAAGAGCTTACGTTTGGAGATTTCTTTGATGATATTATGAGCAATGAATAACTCCAATCAGGTGTCTCTTGAGGGGAGCACTGAGTCTTGATTTCTGTGCGGCAGCATTAGTGAAGCCGCTGCAGCTGCCTGGAGTTGTGGTGTTGAGGCTACTGCGTGACTACTGCGTGACTACTGCGTGACTACTGTATGACTACTGCGTGACTACTGTGTGACTACTGTATGACTACTGCATGACTACTGCGTGACTACTGTATGACTACTGCATGACTACTGCATGACTACTGCGTGACTACTGTATGACTACTGTATGACTACTGCGTGACTACTGTGTGACTACTGTATGACTACTGCATGACTACTGCGTGACTGCTGCAAGACTACTGCATGACTACTGCATGACTACTGTGTGACTACTGTATGACTACTGCATGACTACTGCGTGACTGCTGCAAGACTACTGCATGACTACTGCGTGACTACTGTGTGACTACTGTATGACTACTGCATGACTACTGCGTGACTGCTGCAAGACTACTGCATGACTACTGCATGACTACTGCGTGACTACTGTATGACTACTGTATGACTACTGCGTGACTACTGCGTGACTACTGCGTGACTACTGCGTGACTACTGCGTGACTACTGCGTGACTACTGCGTGACTACTGCGTGACTACTGTATGACTACTGCGTGACTACTGTGTGACTAC
>JACJUY010016847.1:0-16700 GCA_014220935.1 Platorchestia sp. MABIK | reverse complement strand
TCCAATGTATCGACGTTTCATGTTTGTACTTTATTGGAAATAAATGTTTTTTCTTTTCTTTCTTTTCTTTCTTGGCTGGATGTTGCGAAAAAGCCGTCAGTATATCAATGCGTTAGGCGCTCGTGTAATGTGATTTTTTATGTCAATAAAATGAAGTTTTGAATCGCAACCGACACTTTAGTTTTAATACAAAAATAATTATAAGTTATTTAGAATTTTACTAGGCACCACATTCCTATAGAAATTAGTGTAACCCAAACAAAGTTTCAACACAAGAAAAAAAGAGAGAAAGAAAAACCAATTATCTCCGAAAAAGTTGATGCATGATATTTTTCAAATATACTGTTTTTAAAGATTCCTATATATAAAGGTTCGTAACTGATAGACAAACCATAAGAAACCGGCGCGCCAAATTTCGACCACTCGCGCGAACACGAACTTGAACACAGTCTTTCTCCCTAAAAACAGGGTAAAAAAGGGGTAGTTTTGAAATACGCATGGAAAGCGCCCTGAATTTTGAAAGAATGCGACTATCAACTTCAAATTACTCTCAAATGAAAGAGCGGAACATTTTATATTTCCCATATCGAACACACGACCACCACCCTAACGGTTTTCTGGAAAATACAGAAGTTTATCGATAAGCCTTTCCGACACGCGCGTCGTCCAAAAACATAGGTTGACCAGCTCGTAACTTTCGAAAGAATGCACCGATCCTCTTCAAATTACTCTCAAATGAAGGAGACAAACATTTTCTTTTTCCCATATCGAACACACGACCACCATCTTAACGGTTGGAAAATACAGAAGTTTATCGATAAGCCTTTCCGACTCGCACGTCGTCCAAAAACATAGGTTGACCAGCTCTTAACTTTCGAAAGAATGCACCGATCATCTTTAAATTACTCTCAAATGAAAGAACAAAACATTTTCTATTTCCCAAATTGAAAACACGACCACCACCCTAACGGTTTTCTGAAAAATACAAAAGTTTATCGACAAGCCTTTCCGACTCGCGCGTCGTCCAAAAACATTGGTTGACCAGCTCGTAATTTTCGAAAGAATGCACCGATCATCTTCAAATTGTTCTCAAATGAAAGAGCGAAACATTTTCTATTTCCCATATCGAACACACGACCACCACCTCAACGGTTTTCTGGAAAATACAGAAGTTTATCGATAAGCCTTTCCGACACGCGCGTCGTCCAAAAACATAGGTTGACCAGCTTGTAACTTTCGAAAGAATGCACCGATCATCTTTAAATTACTTGCAAATGAAAGAGCGAAACATTCTCTATTTCCCATATCGAATACACGCCCACCACCCGAACGGTTTTCTGGAAAATACAGAAATTTACAGATAAGCCATTCCGACTGGCGCGCCGTCCAAAAACATAGGTTGGGCGACTCGTAACACGCGCGTTGTCAAAACATCTATCTTTGCTCTATTCCAGCAGACGAAATAATAATATTCTCAACGTTACTTACAATCAGAAGACCATTTCATGACAAAAGAAGGCATGGGAAAACAAAAGCAATGATGATCAACCTCAGAAAATAAAAGCGAGGAATAAGGCTTTGAAACTTAACATTTTGTACTAAAAGCTTTACTGTTGAAATTGAACGTTTCGACTCGTTGAGTCATTTTCAACAAAAGTGCTCTGGAAAAAATGAATTATATTCATATTGAAAATATAAAAAAAAAATAAACCAAAAAGGAAAAAAACTAAAACAAACTAAATCAAAACACTAGACTATTTGCAATGGAAAAGCAGATTGGGAGTCATTTAAAAAAGGCTTTCGTTGTAAAATATGAAGAGATTCTGTAATGCGTAAATCAACGGGGTTTGAAGCAGCGGCTAAACTGTTAAAGTCCTCTAATTTTACTGGGAGATTACATTTTTCTGCATGGATACGTATGGCTGAGTGAGAAGGAGCAGCAAGAGGACGGTTGGTNTATGACCCACCATGCACGGAGATGGTGTCTTGACGTACTGGTTATCCCAGTGATGCCGTCTAATGGGAGCTTTGTGACAAGGATTGGTGGATCCTGAGTAGTTTAGTGGACAAGTCTGGTACACAGGTGCTGAACTATTCTTTTGTGTGAGTATTGAGGAGGGAATTGTAGGCCGTTACAAAAGCCCCGACACTGTCGGCCCTCAATTTCAAGTTCAAGTTCAAGTACTGATCGTAAGTAGATAGTCAGAAATCCCAGACGGTTCTCCCTATTTGCAATTCCGTTATTTTTATTATTTTCGCGAGTGTACCCATCATTTCCATTGGCCAGTTGCGCAGTTTTATTTCTTTTCTTAAGTCTCCCCTATTTCTGTTATTTTCTCTACTACTTGCGTTCCCTTTTCTGCGATACTCAGGAACTACTGTTGTAAATCCTTGTTTAGTTGTCACTCGCCAATCACTATGTTTCCTCATCAAATATTCCTTTTACTCGTAAGCACGAGTGGGGAAGGTTTAAAAAGTCCACGGATGACGCAAAACTTGTCTTAAGCAGCCATATGTATTACATAAAATTACCTGTTGGGAGAAAGGTGTAGTTAGTACAATAACAATACAAAAAATATACAGTTTTTAGAATTTAAAATCTAAAGGTGATGCAGAGTGTAATTCAGAAAATAGGACGCAAAAGTTTGGTCAGAACTGCATCACCGGCACAAGCAAACATATTTCAGAGAACTCGGGTAATATTCCTGCGGCTCAGCCAACACATAAATTATAGGCGAGTCTTCGCACAATTGTCATAACTGCATCCTAACGGCACACTCAGATATTTGCCACCAACCTAATGAAACACTTATGAAATACTAAGGTCAGGTAGTACTCTAGACACATGACCAATCAGGTAGATGCTGAATTGAAAGTACACAGCAACTTATAAATTAACAATGCTTTGACAACATGAGATACTCAAACAAACATCGGCATCTACGGATGCTTTATTTCCAATTGAAGCATGATACATATCACCTTTTACATTGGTTTTTCAAATGCCTTACAACTAACACCAGGACGCCATGACGCTTTCCCCCGGTCGAAGACCGGTACCCATTTCAGACACCTGGGTAGAGTGGGGTATTGTGCTTAGAATTTTTCTCCTATACCCAACAGAGAAAATTTCCAACAGGGCCGAGACTCGAACCCGGGTCTCCCCACACGGAGTCAGGTCCGCTACACACACGGCTATGACGAGCACAACATGACCAGTCACAAAGGTCTAGTAATTCAACAGCACGACCCGGACACAGTTATAACACATACTTCCACAAAGGTGGCCAATAACTGAATGAGTAGACACATCAGTAGAAATAAATCACCTAATGGGAATGAACACAGTCTTGTAGGGCACGCATAATCAGCCAGGCAACCTAATATAGCTCTCAGTCAAGCCAATATCACTACATAAAAATAGGCAAAACTGCCACACTCTAGATATTGGCTTGCAGCAAAGTCTAGTGAGGAATTACATGATTCCAGAGCTCAAAAACCATAGCTTTTATCCATTAATTCATAGAGCATGATAACAAGTATTTATACAACACAGTGCGCATAGATCAGAGTAAGGTTAATCAATCTAATCCAGAAATGCATGAGTTGGCACGAGAATACCACAACACAGATTAAAGGTAGACTTCACAATTAGAACAATGTGTACTAAGTTATCTTGCTGTACTAAAAGTCTTAAAGGGTGTTTCAAGAAATATTCCCAAGTGCTTGAAAGTATGCTTCAGTTTATACAAGAATTTTTAACACGACCTTGAACAACACAGATCAAAAACAGACTTGACACTTAAAACAATGTGCACAAAACTATTGGCAAAAGAGCTACATAACCTTGCACAACACAGATCAAAAACAGACTTGACAATTAAAACAATGTGCACAAAACCATTAGTGAGAAAGCCATTTAAGATTGACTCAATGAATGAAGAATCATCAAGTATGCAGAATTTGTATGAACACCACAGAGAAGCTGCGGTAGCAAATATCCCAACCCGACATCACCTGAAGTCTTCCAGCTTCCATCGATTCTATTCACTAGCTGGAGACAATGCAGAATAAATCCCACAATCACAATGGTACAACTTAGCCTATATCACGTAATAATCAACACACCTACATTTCCCTCTCCTGTCTACACACTTTACTTCACAAAACTGGCGGCCTCGGCTCAGCCCGCAAAGGTTATATACCTAACGTCCGGAAGTGAGCATTTCCGGAAAACGGGCGGGCTTGCGACATGGTTCTTTCGAGTTTCGAAGGTGTAAATTTTCTATCGCTGTTTGAAAATCCAAATTCCCTAAATTGCTGCGAAGGCAGCACACTCCTCTCTCTCAACAGTGCTAGGTAAGACTACTACAATATCCTTAACCGATCGCTCACAAATTCTAGTACCTCCGGAACTGTCCGGCCGACGCAGCGTCGCCCCCCGCACGCGTCCGTCCGATCCTGAGCGACGCACCGACTCTACCCGAGCCAGGGGCCACTGGCATCTTGGAGCCTGCGAGTCTCGTATCAGCATGAGGTCCTCTTGGGGTGAGGGACGCATTGGTGTCATCCATTTTCTGCGACGACTGATTTCTTGAAGATTGTATAGTCTCCATAATCGGCAGAACTGGTCCACCAGTGTCTGTACTGACTCTGGTCTATGTTTCTCGGGCAGTATATCGCCACCAGCTTCTTTGCATTTCTGAAGTTGACTTCGTACTGGTCGGGTATAGGTGCCGACAGTCGACATCGCCCACACCAACCATTTGCGTCTCAGTTTGAGCACCGTACGGCCCAATTTGAATGAACTTGACCGCCTACTCACTCTGTTTATCACTGCTCGCCATGGTGGGAATAATTTGGTCCAGGTCGCTTTGCGACTGATTCCTGGGAAGACCCCTGATAGCCGCTTTTCTTGGGTGGTGCACCTGTCGTCAGTAGTGCCGTTTTCCAATTGAGAAGCCGGGAGGGTGGAACAATGACAGTGGACGAGCTGCCCAGTGTCTGTAGGGCGAGAGTATGGGTCAGCTGTGTTCCCCTTCGTGTCCACGAGGTTTCGCTCGCCAAGAAGTTCTCCGACATCGTCAGGAGGGCCCAAACATGCGGATCCCGCATCTGCGGTTGTCGCACGGCAAAGAAAGTCAGTGACCAGGCTCGGGCGAAAGGAGGCATCGCCCAAGTCGGCGACGCGGCGAAGGGCGAACGCAGCGACAGCCGGAGAGCGTGCAACCCGAAGACCGGGACTCTAGCTCTGTAAGGAACAATCTCGTTAGTGACCTGGTTATCTTTGGGCCAAAAGGAACGCTGATAGT
This sequence comes from Platorchestia sp. MABIK, assembly GCA_014220935.1. Lineage (NCBI taxonomy): Eukaryota > Metazoa > Arthropoda > Malacostraca > Amphipoda > Talitridae > Platorchestia > Platorchestia sp. MABIK. Next base: position 11,388 of record JACJUY010016847.1, on the reverse strand, counting down.
CTTCAGCTTCAACCCTGACTCGAACACTGTGAAACACATCTTTTAATTCAATTGTGAAGGCGACCTGATGGATTCGAGATTTCGGCAGTATTCCCCCAAGACTATCGTTCAAATCGGAACCTGTCAATAACTCATCCTCGAGGCAGTGTACACTGCACTTTACTGAACCATCGAACACTGACCCGACCCTCCCATCTCGTGCTAGTTGCACAGAAAGCTTAGGTGAACACAACGCTGCATTTTTATCGGAGGGTTCCTTGTCAACTACATCCTCTACATGACTATGGTCGACATATGATTGCATCGTCTCAAGATTAAGTGGTGCATGAATGGGATCTCTAAGCAATCTTCCTAATACTGACACGTCATTAATACATGATTTCGGTGGAGCTCTAGAAACGAGTAAAGAGGCATCAATCCTATCGTCTTGTTCTCCAATACCAGCACTTAACATACTTACAGATTTGGTGCCTAATGCACTCAGACCATGAACCTCGTCATCTACCCGTTCCTTGCCGAGAACCTGCACCCCAGGAGTCGGTTCACGTTTCTCGCTCATGAAATGATGAACCTCGCGGTTCATAAGCGACGTCTGCAGGGTGGTGGGCGGCTGGGTTCCCACTCCTCCATCCAATGGTCCCAACAGTGCCCAACCCAGGGGGTCTTGCAGGCGAGAGGGCCTCGTACATCGTAGTGTTTAGATGCCATGAGCGACACGGCATCTCTTCCGATGAGTATCAGCGACCGAGCCGAAGGGTCGAACTCATTGTAATGCTTGGCTAGGTGCGCAACATGACCGAGCTTCTTCACCACGTCAGGAGTGGCAACTTCGTCAGTCGTGTCCGGGATGTTCTTGTTAGTCCGCGTGGTGGGTAGTTGGTGCCATTGATTCTCACCCACACCTTTTATCATGAGGCCGGTGATAGTGTGTCCCTCCCCCTCGGACGACAGACCGTTCAATGTTTTGATGGAGTACTTCCAAGGAATGGACTTAAGATCGAGCTTCTCTATCAGAGAAGGGTCTGCAAAGCATCTTGAGCTCTGCTCGTCGATGATGGCGTAACAACGTACTTTTCTCTGGGTAGATGTCGAGGTGACATCCACCAACAGCGTCTTGGAAAATTCTCTGTACTCTAGGCCGAGGTATTTCGTTCTGGTGCAGGTAACAACCTCACTAGGGGGCGCCTGTTTGATGCTCGAACGATGCATGATTGTCAAGTGTGTTCATTGACAGTAGGAACACTGTACTTGCTTGTCGCAATTCCTAATGAAATGGGGGCCGAGGCACCGGAAGCAAACCTTTGATTCAGTGATGAGCTTCTCCTTCTGGTCGATGGGTAGTCTTCCAAAGGACCGGCACTCCCAGGTTCCATGGGCGTCGACTTAGTGGAAAATACACTTGTAGGCTCTATGTTCAGTTTCGGGGGGTTGTCCGTTGTAGGGTCCCCGTATATCATATCTTGACTCAGGTTCGTCGTAGGCCACCATGGACTGGTCACCTTCAATAGGCTTTTTCTTGGTATTCTGGTCAGCGCTGGTTTGTAGAACCAGAGCAGGCTTGGATCTTCCGCCTGACAGTGCTGGGTTGAAAAAGGAATCCCTCATCGCTCTTTCTTTGTCCCTCAGGAACTGGTTGAAGAATGAGAACGTTGGGCGCTGCCCACTCTTGACTCGTTGGTCAGATGCTTTCCTATGCCATCGGCGTTGCAGATCTGGCGGAAGTTTGAGTGCCAAGAGCCTCATGCCTTTGGTTGTACAAAATTCTTCAAGCTCTTCTGATCTTGCTGCATTGGTAAGTGCGGTACTTGTAGCATCTAAGAACTCCTGGAGAGCTGTAATATCCCCGGGAGAGATGTTTGGGAAGTTCAAAAGTTGGCCTGTCGTGTGTTCTGCTAGCAACCAGTCCGAACCGTAACGCTCACGAAGGGTCTTCCACACCACCTGCAACACTGCCTCTCCATTGTTTCCGATGACTGACCTCATAGTTCTTAGGACGTACTCTTGAGGTTTACCAGCAATATTGGCCGCCAAAATTTGTAGTTCTTCGATGGGCCCCAAAGCTAGTCCTTGCAGTCGATTCTTCAGATCAGACTCCCAACAATGAAACAATCCGATGTCTCCTTTGAAGGAGTTGGCAGGGGTCTTCAACAGCTCGGCCCGGATGAGGTGAACTGAAGCTGCATCTAGAGTGCTTCCCTGCCTGGAAGCTCCCAGTCGATGGTTTGAATCTACTCTAGGCTCTAGAATCGACCTGCAAGAGCTCACGGAAGCCCGGTCCATGAGCCCTGCCAGATCATCTAGTTTGCTTTCACGCTCTTGTGATTCTTCATCCTCTCCTTCTGAGTCAGTAGAAGCCTCAGAAACCACCGACAGTTGTGTGGAAACGGGTAAAAACCCTTTCCACTCCTGCGGAGGTTGGTTTGCCAATTTTCTCACTGCGCAGAGATGACAAATCTTTGGGATCAAGATTGGATACCATGTCCTCACCAAGTCTCTCCATCTGTTTGTTGAGCGTCGCGATGCGGCCAAAGCAGTCTTCCAGCATCACACGTCTCTTCAAAAATTGCTCATGGTATCGTTGCTTATGTCCTGCTCGTTCCAAGGAACCCTCAAGGTTTCTGCTTGAAGTGATGAACCGGTCTCGCTTGATCTTGAGATTCGATATGAAGGACATGGTAGCCTGAGTATCACCTTCTTCTGGATTCTCCCTGGATAGGGCTTCATATAGATCGTCGTAGGTCTTTACGGCTTCAACTTCAGCAAGTTGAAGGGTTTTCTTTGAGCTTCTTTTGGCCATGTTTGACATTGCTGAGAATTTGTTCTGTAATTTTATTGTGACTGCCTTGGACAAGCACGAGTGGGGAAGGTTTAAAAAGTCCACGGATGATGCAAAACTTGTCTTAAGCAGCCATATGTATTACATAAAATTACCTGTTGGGAGAAGGGTGTAGTTAGTATAATAACAAAAAAAAAATGAGGAATTTAAAAACGAGGAAAATTCCAAAGAACTTAATCATATTTACTAGGAAAACGTTTCGGNGAATTAATTTTTATGTTTTGATTGAATTTATTTCAAATTCTACTCTGAGCACTTTTATTTAATATTCAATCATTCTTACAGCCCAATGTATTGATTCATCGCATGAGCATTTTGGAGATGAAGATTTTTCAGTTTTAATTTTTTATTCGTATGGGTAAGTTTCGTTGAAGTTTTCAATTTTAAGAAACAACGGATGGGTGAAAGATTTCAGCTTTCGCATTTGAAACTGTAAAACTTATATTGGAAATAGATAGTTCTGTTTTTTTACTTCATATTTAAAGTGAGAGTCTTAATCTGACTTATAACAGATATTTGCGAGTGACAGCTAGACGCCGGGATTATTTTGCTTACACTGCATACGTCTGCTGATCAAGCCCTTAAATGTTTTTGAGACCCAGACGCCTGCGCTCATGATGTTTTGAGATCCCTCCTGCAATAATTGCGCTTGGGAGTTGGGATGTCTTCTCGCTCCGTGCATATTGCCTTAGTTTGATGTCAAGCGTTTTTGTGTCAGGTTGTCCGTTCCATTGGTCGAAAGAGACTATCAACGTAAATTCAACTCATCAAAGATCAAAACTTGTGGCTATTAAGAAAATAGAAAGTGTACATGTAATATTGTGTATTCTTCTCTGAAAATGGAGAGGGAACTCGAGCTCATGAAATCGTTTCCGAGCAAGAGCATTAAAAGCAAATGTGAACTGTACAAAATATTTTCGAAAAATTTATACAAGTCTCAAATACTACCTACTTTCAATGCAAGGTCACGCTCAAAAAGACTGGTTTCAAAGGTGCGAGTGACAGCGGGACCCATTGGGTAGTCGTCATCAATGCATTGTCCCGCGACCGGTCTGAAGAAGGTGTTGCACATGTACAGCACATTTGCTCTTTAAACGGCGCACCAAGTACCGACGTTAAAGAGTATCTGCAGAAGATCTATGCAGGCATAAAGACAATAAGAAAACTACGTATTGAATGTGTCACAGTACAACATCAAATGGACACATCCAGTTGCGGACCATTCTCTTTAGCGTTCGTTACGTCCGTGGTAAATGGTCTGGATCCCAGCCTTATTACCTATGTCAAAGAGAAAATGAGAACACACACTATCTTCTGCCTCGAGCAAAATGTTGTCATGGATTTTCCATCGTCGAAGAGAAAAGAGAACTTCACTGATGAAGAAGGAAAGCTGGTCGGACTGTACGGAGAGAGAATTTTCAAGATTGAAGAGATTCAGCTTGACTCCTGATCAAATGGCTCCTGTAGAACTTTCGTTTTCAACTGTTAGAGAAATTTAGTACCGATAGCAGAGACGAAATATTTTTTTTGTGTCACACTTCCCGTGTGAGAAAGGAGAGTAACGAGCTGCAAATAATAAAAAGCGTTAATCTGCTGCAGTTTCAATTGCAAAGTAGTGACAGAAATGATATTTTAGAAAATAATATTATCAAGACGGATGTGTTTCTTTGCCGTTTATATCTCACCGATTGAAATTGCTTCCATGTGGATAAATCCAGGTGAAATTGGTTCCTATGTAGTAATTGAAGCCTCCGGCACAGATACTCCAATAAGACAATTCTGTAGAATGATTTTGCATCTGTTTAAAATATTTTAATATATAAAATGTTGTAAATATTTAGAATTGGTGTAAGTTCTGAGATAATTCATAATGTTTTAAATTTTTAGGTAAGACGAAATGTTTTAAGTTCTTCGAATAAAGGCTTCTTTATAGCCCAAATTATAGTCTCACTATAGCGGCAGACTGATTTTGGCAGTTTTCCACTGTAGTGGGATTGTAATGAAAGGCCTAAACATCACAAAGCCTTGAAAACGGTAGCAGCAAATGAGACAAAAGGAGCAACTCTAGAGTTTATGATCCACTACAGAAGAACAAATGGGTCGTGGTCGTCGTCTTCGCTGTACGCTATCTCGAGAAAAGCTGATAAGGTAGGTGCTAAAATAAATGTGAAGGATGTATTCAGTTCATATGTAAAGAGTCCAGACCTTCAAACGATCATCTGCATGTTGAATTCATCACAATTATGCTGTAATTTCTAAGATATCCTCCATCATGACAGTCAAGTTGACAATATTAGGCATGAAACTTATTCAGAAATTAACATGACTGCAAGCAAAGAAAAAATTAAACGTACAGGATACTAATAATAGACCGTTTGAGAGTAATTTGAAGACGATAGGCGCATTCTTTCAAAAGTTACGAGTGGGAGCACGCAAGTTTTTTTGACGGTGCGCGAGTCGGAAAGACTTATCGGTAAATTTCTGTATTTTCCAAAAAACCGTTAGGGTGGTGTAGTGTCGTACTATCGGCACCTCTAGAGGTATTGTAGCAGAAGCTTTAACTTCTGTACCCTTAGGTGTAGGCTAAGGATCAGGATAAGTATACGCACAGCAAGGTTCCAAATAATGTTCTGATTCCGTCGGTGACAGACCTTCCTTAAAACTAGCAAAGCCCGGAAGTCAAACAAAGATCTTCCGTTGCTTTTAAAGGCAAAGCGTAGCAAAACACCATAAAGGACTTCGCCGGCCAGCTTCCAGCGGTTGCGGTCTAGGCATTTCGGACCCATCCGAACCCAAGAGCAATAAAGACATCCGGCGGCGCCTGCCATGCAAGGCTCACACCGAGATATAACAATTTCCCTCTCTTTAGATGAATATATGAAACACGGAGGGCATGTCTCAACAACCCATTCGCATTACAGGTTTAGTTATTCTATCTGATCTACGCGGTTCATTTTGTACAGATGAACTGCTAACAGGCTGCAAGGTAGAAGGCTCAGCCGCCTTGCTACTGAAAGATCCCAAATTACTAGAAGAATGAAGCAGCTGATTTGAATGTCTCTTCCAGATTACATTTAATGCTAAGATTTGAACATGAAAGATATTAACAGCAACTTTACCAACAATTATTCCCTTCAGCCACTTGGAACCATCTCTTAAATTCAGAACAAGAACATGATCACCGACATCAAATTGAGTTCCATACATAGGCTTAGACCTGGACACAAAATATTTAGGATTAACTCTATCTCTGGACGTAACAAATTTACGATTGTTGAGCGCAACAGAGGGAGCAATTTTTGTGACACTATGAGGAATACAATGTGATTGAAATAACGCGTAATTAGTTTGTACATCAGAGAAATTATGAACAGAGTTACCGTCACTCGTCTCGTTCCTAGGCTTTTGTAGAATAGCTTAGTTCTTCCGCTGTTGAGGCTCACTTGAACTCTTCATTGACCCATCTTCTCTTCCGACATTGCAATGATAATCACTTCTTTCCGGCTGCACTATGTAAGTGCGAGCTGCGTCAAATTCTCTTCGTGTAGGTCCCCTTCGTGTAGGTTCCCTTCGTGTAGGCTCCGCCGGAGAAGGCCGTGCTGCCGACGTAGATTTGCAAACTTTAGAAATGTGGCCTGTCTTCCCACATGTATTACACTTCAGTTTCAATGCATAGCAATTCTTTGCAAGATGCTTTTGCTTAGCTCCGCAACGGATGCATGTGTAGTTCGGCTGTAATTTTTCTGTTGTGAAAAACGATGAAGATGAATCCTCACGAATAATATCTTGCGCATCGGAACTTAACTGTTCGATGAGTTTTGCATGTTCAACACATTCGTTGAATGTTTTTCCATCACACTTCTGTAGAACTGCACTGAGAATTTGCGATGAACGAAGACCTGCTACGAAAGCATTTCTCAACAGACGATCACGACTGTAATTTTCGTAGTTGCACGCAGATGCTAAGTTATTTAACGTTTTAGCAAAACTTTCTATGGATTCATAAACACCTTGCTTTCTGTTTAAAAATGTAACTGATGCGCCCACAATGGATTTCTCGATTTCAAACTGCTGTATTAACTTTTCTTTTGTTCATCATACGGATAGCATCAGAGAGTAACGTAGGTTTAATTCTTCATTGTAGATCAGTAATGATGTTTACAGGCAAGGCTTTAACTAAAATACTAGCTTTCTTACTGCGATTGTTTCCCGCCTTCTGAAGAGCGTCTGCACACTGTACGTTTAAACGTTGTAGAAATTCACACACTGTTTTCACATCAACTTCGAATGGAGGACAGCTAAATGTAGAATACGCCATCTTGGTTTCAGAGCACTTGTAAACTTCAAATTCACTCCGGAGATTCGAAGTCTTCGTCGCCAATTTGTAGTGTCGTACTATCGGCACCACTAGAGGTATTGTAGCAGAAGCTTTAACTTCTGTACCCTTCGGTGTAGGCTAAGGATCAGGATAAGTATACGCACAGCAAGGCTCCAAATAATGTACTGATTCCGTCGGTGACAGACCTTCCTTAAAACTAGCAAAGCCCGGAAGTCAAACAAAGATCTTCCGTTGCTTGTAAAGACAAAGCGTAGCAAGACACCATAAAGGACTTCGCCGGCCAGCTTCCGGCGGTTGCGGTCAAGGCATTTCGGACCCATCCGAACCCAAGAGCAATAGAGACATCCGGTGGCGCCTGCCATGCAAGGCTCACACCGAGATATAACAGGTGGTGGTCGTATGTTCGATATGAAAAATAGAGAATGTTTCGCTCATTCATTTGAGAGTAATTTAAAGATGATCGATGCATTCTTTCGAAAGTTACGAGCTGGTCGACCTATGTTTTTGGACGACGCGCGAGTCGGAAAGGCATATCGATAAACATCTGTATTTTCCAGAAAACCATTAGGGTGGGGGTCGTGTGTTCAATATGGGAAATAGAAAATGTTTTGCTCTTTCATTTGAAAGTAATTTAAAGATGATCGGTGCATTCTTTCGAAAGTTACGAGCTGGTCAACCTATGTTTTTGGACGACGCGCGAGTCGGAAAGGCTTATCGATAAACTTCTGTATTTTTCAGAAAACCGTTAGGGTGGTGGTCGTGTGTTCAATATGGGAAATAGAAAATGTTTTGCTCTTTCATTTGAAAGTAATTTAAAGATGATCGGTGCATTCTTTCGAAAGTTACGAGCTGGTCAACCTATGTTTTTTTACGACGCGCGAGTCGGAAAGGCTTATCGATAACAAACTTCTGTATTTTCCAGAAAACCGTTAGGGTGGTGGTCGTGTGTTCATTATGGGAAATAGAGAATGTTTTGCTTTCATTTGAGAGTAATTTGAAGTTGATAGTCGTATTCTTTCAAAAGTTAGAGCGCTTTCCATGCGTCTTTCAAAACAACCCCTTTTTTACCCTGTTTTTAAGGAGAAAGACTGTGTTCAAGTTCGTGTTCGCGCGAGTGGTCGAAATTTGGCGCGCCGGTCCATAAAGAGGTGGATACTAGCCATGCCAAGGGTTGATACTGTTTTCAGACGGAATTATATGAACGTATCCTCATGGATATTTAATCCTAAGCATTAGAACCGAAAGCCTAAAAATACTGTAAAAACTACTGGAGAATGCCTCCGAGGATGTTCACTACGAGTTGAAACGAAAGAAAACGAAATACCCTCCTAAAGGATTTTTAAGCAGTACTAAAAGGTTGGTCAAAAGCGATTTCTAAAAAAACATAGCTCAAGACACACATCTAAAACAAATGAACTCACACGTAGAAGTGAATTTCAAAGATTATTCATCATACGATGATTTGTTCATGAACTTAAAACTCAGATTGCGCTTATTTTCATTTCTCTTATACACTTTGAAGTACAGAAACGTGCGACGTTTACTGCAGTAGTGATCGAGGTCTTGTCGAAACAATTAACAATATCAAGCCACGAGCTACTCTCATTGGCTCTGCAAAAAACAGACTCGATTGGAGTCTTGACTCCTCCATAGTATGGATATTCCATTACCAAAGATTTCAATTATGGTTTAGGGGATTTATTGAAGTTGAAGAAAGCAAGAGATCGGAACATTTATTTTTGGGACATTTTAATAGGGTGTGAAGATCCACCTAAACAAACATCGCCATCTAAGGATGCTTAATTTCCCATTCAAGCCTGATACACATCACCTCGTACATTGTTTTTTCAAATGCATTCTAAAGTTATAACTCACACCAGGACGCTTTCCCCCGGTCAAGACCGGTATCCATTTCAGACACCTGGGTAGAGTGGGGTATTGTGTTTTGAATTCTTCCCCTATACCTAACTGAGAAAATCGCCACCCAGAGCCGGGATTCGAACCCTCGATGCCTTCACGGAAGGGCAGATCCTTAAACCACACGGCTATGACTAGCTACAAGATACTTCACTGCTCTTTCATTAATTATTAGGATCGGTGATTTATCGTAAGGATTATGTCGACTCTGGGAACTTTGTAGGCCATACTTCACTGCAAGAGTAACTAGTGTTCAGACGACGGTGTTCAGATGGTGTTCAGGTAGTGTTCAGATGGCAGTAGCAAGAGGAGAAGAAGGGTACAGGGAGAACTCTTCTACTCACTCAGCTTGCTTTTCAATCACCCTCTCCTCTCTTATGTTGAGAAACAGGAAACAATTTATGCAACTCGATTGAAAGAATTTTGCTATCAATAATAATCTTTTTTTAAAAATGATAACTTAAAAATGAGAAGTTACCATTCCAGATGGAAATTCATGTTAGACAGTCGCAATTTACACGTGAAGGTAGAGATATACTTAGGACAATTTCCCATTTTTGGAGCAAAGTACTCCTCGCCAAAAGAATGAAAAAGAACACAACGTAATTCTTGCACCTCGAAGAAGCTTTACTGAACACAGCACAAAAACAATTCATTTTAACCTGATTTTTTATGGAAAATTTTAATATTCTAGAGCATTTGAGGTATCTTACCTTAGCGTACAAAATTCTCAAGATTAGATTATAGTTAGTTTAAGCCTCCCTACCCACCACAAAAGCAATCCAAAGAGAGGAAGGAGGAAGGCACCATTTTAGTACGGAGTTAGGAGAACGCAAAATCTACGCAGAAAGGGCATAGAAACAGTAAGTTGCGAGAGAAGATTATAAAACAAGATCAAAGTTGAAGAAGAAAGTAGTAGGTGCTGAAAACAGCACAGCTGTGAACCGAAAAAAAGATGGTTCTAAACATAACAAAAACATTTTATTTCAACAAAAAGAAGGACTACCTAATTCTCAGCTCGGGTCCTCACATATTCCCTCTGGGAGCGCTAATTCCCATAGATACAGTAGTTGTCTCCCCCTGAGGTGCCAAATTCTCAATAACGAGGAATTCTCCAAAACCACCACCAACCAATGACACGTCAGACGAACTACCTCCGTCATTACCGTAACAATAACACTCAGCAGCCCACACAAACACTAAAACAAACGCAACTTGAATGCTAAAATTGAAATAAAACGAACAATTCTAATGCGACTAATTTGTCACCGACTACCAGATACAGTCATTTCCGTTCACATTGAGCTTTTACAAAGAAAAAAAATATTGTAAAGAAAAAAAGATGGTTTTCAGCATCTTACCGGAGCACGCGTTGTATTGAATAGAACTGTAAAAAAATTATGACATTAATGGAATAATTTTTGCAGCTAGCTACTACTATCTCGTAAGCTGGATCCAACGGCCATAATGTCTGTACAGCGTATTGGTCACATCCAGAGGCATGGAGCACTGCAAGTCGCTGGATACCGTCAGGTGCGGCAGTGTCTGCAGGTCCCTGAATACCGTCAGGTGCGGCAGTGTCTGCAGGTCGCTGAATACCGTCAGGTGCGGCAGTGTCTGCAGGTCGCTGGATACCGTCAGGTGCGGCAGTGTCTGCAGGTCGCTGGATACCGTCAGGTGTCTGCAGGTCGCTGGATAACACAACACGACCAGCACACAGCCGGGAAGGAGATGCCACAAAACAACAAGCCCCTCAGCCCACATCAGGAGCGGGAGCTAGACGCGGCCCGGACGCAGAAGTTGCGCACCGCCGCGTACACGCCACACTTCCTGCAGAAATAAACACGCCGTAATTCCCTGCATTGGAACCTCAGCCCCTTGTGTGTCACACGCATTCCTGCGTCACTACACACAGATTAGATTGCTCAATTGTTTTCTCAAAGATCACTGACTATAACAATCCAGATGTTGATGAAGCCCTGGAACAAACTGCTCCTTATAATCCAAAAATAATTTTCATTATGAGATACCTAGAATTTAATCGATTTGATTCATATCAATTAATCAATACAAATCCGCTGTCTGCCACACTTGCCCCTGAGCTTAGCAATGCGAGCTCTGAACACCAACACAACACATACCACACAACGCTCTGAACACCAACACAACACACACCACACAACGCTCTAAACACCAACACAACACACACCACACAACGCTCTAAACACCAACACAACACACACCACACAACGCTCTAAACACCAACACAACACACAACGCTCTGAACACCAACACA
>JACJUY010016846.1:2986-13038 GCA_014220935.1 Platorchestia sp. MABIK | reverse complement strand
ACGCTCCCTTCTTCGTAACGTTTATTTAAACACGACGTAGGGTATCTGAATCGTAAATCATTACACCACCGGTGGGTCACTCTTAAGTTTTTTCAGCTGCAAAACGACCCATCGATGGGTCGCTTGAATAATTTTCAACTATCTTTTTGAATTAATGGTATTTTTTTACCCGGTTAACGTTTGCTATTTTTAATTTTTTTTAGCAACTTTTGACTTTAAACTTGAGTTTGACCATGAACTTCAGTTTAATACATGGCAGGCGGCGGGTTAAACTGAAGTTCAATATTCAACTCGAATTTAAACTCAAAAGCTCGTAGAAATTTCATAAACACCAAACATTAACTCGGTCCAATAAAGTTTAAAAGATTGTTGAAACTTTTTCAAACGACACCAATGAGTCGTGCAGCAGTCAACGTGTTAAAATTCGCTACCCGCGTGTTGGGTCACATGTGTCCCAATAGGTAAATTGCTCGTCACGCACCGGTATAAATGAATGACATTTCATCCATTTAGAAACCTCTTTAAAAAATAAATGTTATCATACCACGTGAAATGTATCGAGGAATTGTATTTCTCACATTTCTTAGGAAGGATAAAAATGTTTTCGAGCAGTAAAGTCGATTTCCCTATTATGCGACTTGCAACCTAACCAAAGCAACCGTTTACAAACGCGGTGAGCTTGTCAAGTCTGCCTCTACTGCAACAAGGCGTTCCAAATAGAAGGATTAAGGCCCCATCTAACGCTTAAGTTAAGGGAACGGGGTATCTATGCACAAAGTGTGTTCCCACTCTAGATATCCTTAACACAGAAACGGTAATTTAGGAAAGAGTTTAAGAAACAAGGTAAAAGTAGAAAAAGAATGTTGTAAGTACAGAAAGACAGGACAGTGGTAAACCGGACAAAAGTAGTCCGGGATAAAACAAAGAACTATTATTTTTCAACAAAGTTAAGGCCTAACAACTCTTTAGCTCGGGACCTCACATCAATCCCGTGGTAGTATCAATAAGTCGAGTATTGGTTGACCATCAACAGGTCCAGTATTGGTTGAGTTTTCATAGCCCGAGTATTGGCTGAGGATGATCAGGCTGAGTATTGTGACCACCCACTACCACCACACCAACATCCACCACACACAATCCATCACCCACTACCACCACACCAACATCCACCACACTAACATCCACCACACCAACATCCACCACACCAACATCCACCACACCAACATCCACCACACCAACATCCACCACACCAACATCCACCACACCAACATCCACCACACCAACATCCACCACACCAACATCCACCACACCAACATCCTCCTCTCATTATCACTCCCGCATTAGTTAGAATTTCTCTGAGTGACGCAACACGCGCGTCTATAGCATGAATTTCTCCTCGTAATTACGTCTGGGGACCATGCACATATTTACTCACTTTCACCCTAAGTTAGTTTCGTAGTTAGCTTATTAGCTCCTTGGATAGTTAATTAATTTCTTATTTAGTTAGTTTTTTGAAGAATTCCAAACAACGAGCTAGGCGCTTAGCTGCTCATTTTCGCATCAATCCAAATGTGTTCACGAAAATTTTTCGTTAAAAGCAGGCGAATAAAAATTGCTTAGTCAGCAGTCGCAGTCACGGTCACATCAGGATGTTAATATGTTGATCCCGACTGAGATGACCAGTTGTGAAGTGAAGTTTGGCTGGGGTGTTGTGTACTAAAGTTTATGAGTAATCCCGCGCCTTGTAAACTACCCACAAAATCTGAACTTGTGCCCCTTCCCATTCCAGTTGAGCAGGCTAGTTACGGTAAGTGTAAGAGTAACATTAATTCCTGCGGAATGCTGCACAGAATCATAATCATCAAACACGTTCCCCGCGTTTCCGCGGTCGTTAGCGGTTGCTTTGGTTAGGTTGTAAGTGGCAGAATTGGGAAACCGACGTTACTATTGGAATACATTTTCATCCTTCCTAAGAAACATGGAAAATACAATTTCGCAATAACATTTCACCTCGTATGATAGTAGTTATTTTAAAAAAGTACCAAAACAGGTGCAATGTCATTCATATGTATTTCTCTCTTTCATTTTCGTTTAGCCACGTGACATGGTATTGCGCTACCATGTCTAAGTAACAACTAAAGATGAATGTTAAGATATTTCAATAACCAATGTATTGAACCTCTCATGTTTAACCGTTATTGGAAATAACCTGTTTTTCTTTCTTTGTTTCTTTCATTTATGCCGGTGCGTGAATGAGTAATTAACCGAGTGTAAGACATGTGTAACACACGTGTACGACATGTGTAACACATGTGGCCCAATACCATCGCTACACAGAGACCGACTTCCGTTTTTTTTTCCAGACAAACCCCGCCACTAATGCAACACATAAGTTCACCCACTTGTAACTTTCGAAAAAATGCACCTATCGACTTCAAATTACTCTCAAACGAAAGATTGAAACATTCTTTCGTTTGAGAGTAATTTGAAGTCGATAGGTGCATTATTTCGAAATTTACCAGTGGGTGAACTTATGTGTTGCATTAGTGGCGGGGCGCATCTGGAGATGATCCCAGAAGTCTGTCTCTGTTTAGGGATTGTATTTAACTCTACGTTATTGAGTTAATTAATCCGATGCTCGGTTCAACTCCTGCATGATTGAGAGTAACTCTTACGTGGATGAGCTGTGTGACTGACGTGCAGATGTGTTGTGCCGAGTGAAATAGATGATAGATACATAATTATTTTTTTATCTACTATCAGTACTATTATTATTATTTTTTTAATAGTAAATACAAAGTAATAATATAGTAATAGCAATAAATAAGTAGACTAATCATTATTTATCTATTAGCGACTTCACTCTGCATAATACTACGCAATGATTATTATAGAGAACGGTTCACTAAAGCAACAGTCTACGGAGAGCACACGCATGCTTTCCCAGTGCCCGTTTCCCAGCTCGGAAGTGACGTGTGTATGCTGTTCTCTTACATATTTCTTAGCCTCGCCTTTGTAGGAGAGCTTCATTTTGGTGCAATTCTTTAGGTTTTTTAGCTTCTGCAATACCTTTCATTTCATTTCTTTTTCCTTCGCTCAATCGATGCCAGCCTTAGCTCCAAATCCACGATTTGGTCGACGTCCGTCTCAAGGTATCGGGAAAGTTGTTTATTTGACGCTCTATGTGCACTGTGGCCAAAAAAATTGTATCCAGTGGCCGATGTATGTATCTATGATACCGGGGAAATGAATCAGAATTATGCTGTTGTGTGGCTCCGGTATCATATATACATATGGTTTGTGTATATATGAGACAGAAAATAAATCAGAATTCAAGTTCTGTGTGAAGGTAACGGCTGGCAGCTATGGATACGGCGCTAAATTTACCGGTAGATGTTCGACCCAAAAGAGTAATTCTAATTGCATTTAACCCTTATCGGTCAACGTCCTTTTTGAAGCACACTGTATGAAAAAATCACATCTCTATTGTATTCTATGTGTGTTTCAACGAAAATTTCACACCATACTGGGTTTTACTGTATGTATGATGATTTGAGGGAAACTGTCATTTCGTTCTAAAGTTAAACAAAATGACCGTTACTGGGTTAACACTTTGACCGCGACGTGCGCCACCGGTGGCCAAGGAGGGGATTTTCACAATGCTGCTCACCGACCAGTAGTCACAAACTCAATTTCCATAAATACTTAATCAAAGCTAAATGAAGGCACGATCCATTTCATGTTTGCTATGTTCAAAATGGCTTACTACAATTGACTTGAAATTTGAGTTGAAAATTGAACTTCAGTTTTACCTGCCGCGGTCAAAGAGTTAAGGAGACACTAGCGGTCTTTAATAGTACGAGGTTTGCGCTAACTAGAAGAGCATCAAAATCTTCCGACACATTGACGCAGGCCGCTCGAGTACCGAGCTAAAGCGCGACGCCCTCCAACAATCATAATCAAGGTTAGGTGTAACTATCTTAAATTTTCGTATTGCTCACGACGTTCGTTCTCAGAAGTATTTCGTATTTCTCGACGTTCGCTGTTCAAGTTAGGTTGTCCGTAGAGTTATAGAAACGACTTTACTGCTGGAAAACTTGGAACTTTTTACTGTGTGAAAAATGTCATGGCACGATACTTTCGACCGTATGCTAGAATTTTTTTCCATAAAATAACTGTTGAATTAGTTCAAGCGTTGTTCATCTGCACCGGATCGTAGAATTTTCACCCAGTGGTACATACATATTCTTATATGCAGTCTCACATGTTAATATGCGTCCGTTTTTGGGAACTCTAAAGTTCGGTCTGCATTTTTCTATTAGTGAACAAACTATGTGACTTTAGTGTAATATTTCAAGCAACTTCAGCTACCGAAATGCTTAATTTCTTCGCCATAGACGATCTACCAGCCTGTGTCATGGTGACATCTATGAACGTCCAAGATACCTCGCTTCTTATTAAAGGTGAGACAGGCCAGGCCGTATGTACCAACGCAGCTCGGACTAAGTTTTTCAGCAATCGCTTTTCCATGTCAGCGGCGAAACTTGTGTTTAATAACTATAATAGTTTCAATGTTCAGTCAATTTACCGTTAGAGTGCACTAGTCAAGTTAGTTCACAGCTCAACTTCAAGATATTCTGGACAGAGTTGACCGTAGCAAGTTTCTTTCCAAGCTACTACGATCAACTGAAACCATTGCTTCCTAATGAAATCAATTTCATGTTTTTCAACTTTTCTGTATTCGTGTGTAATAATAGGGCATGGCTAGTAGCTCAATTTCGGGAGCTACTCGCCGTCGGCTTACTTTTTCGAACACTTTCAAGATGACCAAGTTTCAACACGGGATGGACAAGTAAACAAAGACATAATTTCCGATTTTACTATTAAAAATATTCAGGTACATTGAGTGCACACACCCGCACACACGTCTCGAACATAAACAGCGCTCTCTAACTCCGATGATGATCGTAAGATTCGTCACTTACTCCACATAACCAAATATTTAGCCTACTAATTGGTACAACCAAACAACAAACTCGGGCGAAATAAAATCTAAGATGAAGACTTACACACTGCATGGTAATGTACAATGACAAAAACTAAACAAACGATGAAAAATTAAAATTCAGAAATTACTTCTTCGGTGTGGCCTTCTTTGCGGCAGGCTTCTTGACTTTCTTCGCCTTGGGCTTCTTAGAAGCGGGGGACTTGGCAGCTTTCTTTGCGGACTTCTTGGGGGTCTTCTTGGCAGCAGTGGAGGTGGCGGGCTTGGCGGCCTTCTTCACCTTCTTAGGTGACTTGGCCTTCTTCACAGCAGGGGCCTTCTTGGGCTTGGCGACCTTATCGGCGAGCTTGAAGGAGCCAGAAGCTCCGGTGCCCTTCACTTGCTTGATGGAGCCCGCAGCAACGCCGCGCTTGAGGGCCAGACGAAGGTGAGGTCCCACGGCCTTCTCGTCGATTTTGTAAGTGGCGACGATGTACTTCTTGATGGCCTGACCTGAGGAACCCTTGCGGTCCTTCAGACTTCCGATGGCGGCGGCGATCATCTCAGTATACTTGGGGTGAGTGGCGGCCTTCTTGGCGGTCGCTGGCTTCTTCGCCTTCGTGGCCTTCTTGGTGGCGGCGGCGGCAGGGGCGGGAGAAGCGGTGTCAGCCATTTCGAACTGGTGAAGGTGGCGAGGATATGCTTGTTAGTGCGATGAAGGCTCAAAAGTGTCTGAGTGCAACTGGAACTGAGCTGAGCTATATCGCGCGCGGTCCGACGTGAAAGTAAACAGGCGCTGCCGCGCGCCAACCAAGCCGACTTTGCCACTCACACCGCGTCATTTGTGTTTCCTTCTTCACTTTGCAGGTCATTTATTCGAAAACTTTGGTATGTTATGGAACACTTTTTGGTGTTATCCGGTGGGAAAAGGTTTTTTCTTCAAGTGTATGTACTTTTTTTCCCTCTATACCAAACCGATATTGAGAAATTTGTGAAACAGTGAGGCATTGCCGGAAAAGTGTTCACTTGTCTTGTCTTTTTCTTCAAATATCTGCTTGTAATGACCCTTTTGAGATTTTGTACTGTATACGAATAAAAAGACCAAAATTTTTAGAAGTTAATGGAAGTAAAACTTTTCACAAAATTTTTACGAGCTTCTGTAAAATGAGCTTCAAAGTTGGACATAGTAACACACTTTCTCGACAAAGCGCGCTCTTTGTCTAGGGAACATATTCACTTAAGTTCAAATTACTTTTAGTTAACGAAGTTTTGTCTGGTAGTTTTCAACTCAAAAGAAACTGCTCATTTGTGTCATTCATTTTTGTGGGGTTTGATGTTGAAATTTCGATGGGTTGTTGAGAAAAATGCAAAATTGTCAACAGGTTCGTGCGACGCAATACTCTGCAGATCGCTCTCTCTTCGCAACATTCATGGGAGAAAACTCACAAAACATTAATTTATTTATCATTATCTTAATAAATACTGTAATGATTTGAACTGGTGAACAATTAAATGTGTTAAGTCTTGTAATTGAAGTTATTTTACGATAAATAAAACTAATTGTTTCCCCTCCCCATATATGCGGGCGAGGTCAACATTTGTCAGAAAAGTCGAAATCATTTCATTAGAAACGAAATTAAAGCGAAATAGTTGATAAAAAGATTAAAGTAATCGGAAAAACGTGTTACATATAAACATTGATGTTTTGTTTTCACACATTGAAGTTTATTTCGGCGGTACTGAGAAGATTGTTGCCTTTCCTTCGTTCAGTTCGTCGAGGTACAAATTTCCTCCGTGCGCTTTCTATTTTTTCTATTTCTGTACTGCGCTGAAATTGAAAATTGAATCCGGTAATTCAAGAATATGGATTTTATGTATTAAGTTTTCTTTTCTTTCTCTTGTTGTACGTTAGGAGGTATATTGAGATAGTTAGTACGTACGTCCGAAATATTTGAGCATGAGTGATCCGTCACGTCGTGTAGTTATCTAGCGCAACTGTGTGAGATCGAGTTCTATGGTGTGTACATTGCGTGTGTAGTCAATTTATGTATGAATTTATTATAAGTGTATAGCGTTCAAATGCAACTTGTTGTGACGATGTGGAAAAAACTGTATTTGTGAGATGCAATTGAGTGCGTGCGGTTAGAACACTAGCGAATCTCTCTTACTACATCGTCTACCTTCTACTCCTACTTGTGTGCTAGTGTTTGTACAGTATGTCCCACACAACCCGAGCCGAGTATATATTTTCCCGTACCAGTAATACCATCCTACTCAGTAATACCTTTTCTATAGGTTAATTTTGAAGGTTAATTTTGCTAGAAATTAAATGCTTATGGTATTCTTATGATGGTATCACTGATACGGGAAAATAAATACTCGGTTCGGGTTTTTGTGGGACATGCTGTATGGATATGTATAAATATATAATTAATTTTATGAACTTCTATAGCATATAAATTGCAGATATTTGAAATGAGGTCGCAAGTCTCTTTGTGTTAAAACTGATACTTGAGGAAGATGTCGCTCTAGTACAAGCTACGATTGGATGCCAAGGTTATAATTTCAAATGTTTGGCATCACGGACTGATATTTTATGGAATTATATGCTTTCGAACCGAAAACATTTAATTATAAAATATAATTATAGAAGCAAAAGAAATTTTTACACATGCGAGCAAACTTTATTGCCACTCAAACTGAACACACACACACACACACACACACACACACAACTCATAGATTGTTGGCGCCACAAAAAAAATTCCTTCAAATTGATGCCAGAATTCATTCGTGACAACTGTTTTTTTATGAGGGTCTTTTTCTTTCTATTTTTGTGTCGTGAGAACATAAAGATAGGTGTCAGTCAATGTAGATGATTTTCATTTGAAAACATAGTGCAGTCATTATGTCGTGTTCAGGTGTGTTCAGTTCACGGGGTGGCGGTGCTGGGCGCACCAAACAACCCAGCACGCAAGCAAGCAGGCAAGCAAGCAAGCAGACAAGCAAGCAGGCAAGCAAGCAGGCAGGCAAGCAAGCAGATAGGCAAGCATGCAGACAAGCAAGCAAGCAAGACACAGAGCTGGAGGAACAAGCTCCGGTAGAAATGCGTACAAACTCGACATGCTGCACAAAAAGAGGCTCGTTTTGGCGTGTTCTTGCTGCAGCTCGTGTGTGTGCGACTTTCATATCGCCTTAGTGAAGGAAGACATGGCTTCGTCAATAGCACTGGAAGTTATTGATGCAGTTTAAATAATAACATTGGATTGATGAGTATCAAAGACATGAAGTCTTCAACAACACGTCTTCAATGGTGTGCTGCGGCCGCCATGTTGAAATGAAGACATGGAGGACCGCGTGGATGCAGCGCTCTGGTATCCAGGTTACGGCTGCGACACACAAGAAGGGAAAAGTGCTGTAGAAATAATTTCATTGTGAAGGATCATGGATGAAGTAAATTTAGGGTAAATTGGTGCGTTTGTAAAATGTCATGAAATGTGACGATAAAATTGTGTACTCTAATGGCTTTCCATACATGGAAGTCTGGTGAACGGAGTTCTACGAGCGAGTGACAAGTACTTTCTTTGCTCAAGTTTTGATTTGGTATTTTGTTCTTCTACATTGCTGTAGTTAACTGTTATCTTGTATCGATGTAGTTTTTTGTTCTCTTTTATTGCTGTAGTTTTCCGTGCAGCTATATTTTCGCGCTGTTTTTTATGCATTTTGAATTTAGTAAATTTTTGAAACTACGTGAGGCGTCGTACCTCTGGCAAGTTTATACCTTGCTATACACAATACACAAATGAAATAGGTATTCGTTCACAAGTTCTCAGAAAACTCAACAAGTTAAAAGAACTTCTTATGTTTTTTCCTGCTATAAAATGAGTTTTTAATTGAAAATTTCAATGAATAGAGAATCGATGTTTTCAAATTCTAAAATTAAGTCAAATTCTAAAAATTGAATTTCAACAAGTTCATTGATGGGCTAATTCTACTCGACTGGGATAATAAATAAGTTTCACCGCTACATTCCAGATCAATTATTAGCTTCTCACACACGCCAGATCTTTCAGGGAAATCCAAAACATGTCACTCAGTGAAGCACAAATCAACAAGGAATTCTGCTCCCCACAAGTGCCAGAGAATCGGAATGATTCATTTAAGGTGGCTAAATTTCTACAGCTTATTTCGTACCTCATATTTCATTTCATATTTCTTATCGTGTTCTCATATTGCAGTATTTACATGTATTATCAAACCGTGACTACATACTGAAGGGAATAGATTTTCTAAACTAAACTAAAGCAATAGTTTAATGAAATTGTTGAAAAATTGTGTAAACTATTGCCACAATAATCTGTTGATATGATGTTACGATACCCACGTGTGAAAATCAACTGAGGATCCTTACGTTACGATGTTTGAAAAAACAATGATGGTTTTTGCATAATCTTTATCGGAAATAAGTTGTTTCTATCTTTCTTTCTTCCTTCCTTCCTTTCTTTCTTTCTATCTCATAAAGTAACATTTTCCTCAGGATTTTCTATTCAATTTGAACCAAATTTGCGGGAAACGTCAAAACGATTCGGGAAACTTTTCGACATTTTTTCCGCCATATGTATGAATCATGTTTCAACTTTTCTACTAAATGAAAACGAAGTAAATAAATATAAAAAGTGCTGAGCTGCAACGGCGGTACTGCGCAGTTACTTCAAACGGGCGAGCGCCGCAGAATGTTTCGTTCACATCTCCAACACCGTTACGACTATCTCAAGCTCCACGCCGTACTTTGCGCTAACATCGAGTTAATTAAACAAAGTAACTTTTACTTTACATTATACAAAGCAATTAAATCATAACAAACTTTAGAACATTATGCAATGATTGATTTAGATGCGCTGTGGGACGATACGTTTCAAAAAGCATCGTTCACTTTACCAGGTCGGTTTGAACGCTCAGTTTTGGCGGGAAGTGACACGAGGTGTTGTAACGGGGGTGTGGTGTTGTGGTGGTGTTGTAACGGGGGTGTGGTGTTGTAACGGGGGTGTGGTGTTGTGACGGGGGTGTG
>JACJUY010016841.1:0-10918 GCA_014220935.1 Platorchestia sp. MABIK | reverse complement strand
ACATACACTCTGCGGGGTAACAATGCAGAAAACGTGACTTATTGTAGCTCAAACAATTTTATATCTCGGCTATAATAGGCCTAAGTTGTTCTGCTTTCGCCGCAGGAGCCTGACATTTTCGGAACGTTTTGTTTACGAATAAAAGCCACTTTTAGCTTCTCTGTGTGTAATATGATACTGTCTTTCATTCTTGTTTGACGTTTTACTATGTATTTGACGCTTTCTTATTTTAATAAACGCCCACATTCTTTTCGTTTCGCATTTTTGGTGCTTTTTGGAACGTTTTCAGCAAGAAAATTTGTCCGATCGCAGGAATCCAACAATAATTGCAGCAGAGATAGTGCATTGTTTTCAGTTATAATTTGAGTGTAACTAAGTGAAGTATTTGCTAGTGTTGGGATGTTAATTTCATTGTAGCTCTTTCATATTGTTTTTTAACTTTTCAAGTGTCCCAATATCGATTTTGATTACCCTACAAAATTTCCAAAATTTTCTTTGGAAAAAGTCATCAATTATTTAATGCTGAGAAACATACACTATTTCAGATTTTAAAATTGTGAAAACATAATTATGAAAATCTGCATTTCAGCGTATGCTTACTTAGGAACTTTGGAGTGATCAGAAAATAAAAAATAAACATGAAAATGAGATGACAAAATACAACATAACTCTTGAAGAACCAAACAAATTTCAAGGAACAACTTTAGAAATGAGCAGAAATTTTCATTATTAATGCATGTTAACTTGACCTAAAGACAAGGAAGTAGACAAAACAAAAAAATTAAATTTGATGTACATAGGTACTACATACAGCTGGAAAAATCAACTAATGTTACAGTTATTAACATGAAAATAAGATAATTGAATTTTCATTTTCATTAGCCATTACGTAACCTGAAAACTAGAACTCCTTATGTATCAGACCATAGCTCAGGTTTTTGGCAAAGACTAGTCATTATCAATCAATACAAAACAACATAAAAAAAGACTAACAAAAATCGTTTTAAGAAACCACTGGTATAGAATATAGACACAGTAAGAGCGTACAGAGTTACCACTCTTTATGTGAGTACAATGTACTACAACAGCTGAGCTGTTCTGCAAGTAACTTGCAACACATTAACTACTAGTTTCTAGATCCTATGAATTAATTGAAGGGGGAATGAGAGAAACAGAAACAAACAGAATGAATTTGCATTGCTTTCAATTACTAGTTCCGGCTTCTTCACCGTAATATATGCATTATTGCTCCAGTACGAAAATTATACCTCGTTCTCGTGGGTATCACAAATACGAGTATATGTGTCCGAACCCACAATGACCATTGATCGTATTTAGTGATAGGTATAAATACGCTGTTTCGAACCTTGAACAAAATAATCAATTAATACAGTGCTTATTTTTGTAGCTTTTCAGTAAAATATTTTAACTCTGTTTTGTTTACTTTCGGTTTTAAACAATCTTCTAACCTAATAATACCCGTTGTGTGTTTATTTATTTATTGATTTATATATCTGTTTAGTGTCCGCTTCTTAAGAAACATAGGATGTCTGAGTTTGCGGTATTATGGATACCGAATTCCTCACTGTATTGAAAGATGGCCTTACATGCATTGATATGTTTGACATTTTATCAGGGTAGATTCGGTTAGGACATGAAAGGTTAGGATAGGTAAGTAATGTTGACGGAATTTTTCTCGGGTCCACCTAGCTTAACGATGACATTGTTTGTGGAATTTCCACGGGTCCTGCTACTACCTAAAAATACCCTTGGTTTATTTGTTTGGAGTCCACTCCTTCCATTTCTCTGCCACGCTCATAAGGATAGTTATAATGACCGTATCTGTGATCCGAGTTTCACAAGTGCACAAGTACAAGAATATTTTTTACCACGGTGGGTATATTTGTTTGTCATGCACATCTGGAAAATTTCTTCAAGCAAGGGATTGAATCCCGTCATTTTTGGCGGGCCGTGCACACTAGTTTTGAATAATGTTTGCAAAGATTTTCGAATCGAAGACACCAAAAAATAGCGACTCCAGCCTCGACTCCACCACATCCGAATGAACGACTCCGACTCCGACTCCAACTCCACCACATTCGGAAATGCGACTCCGACTCCGACTCCACGCACATTCAGGAAAGCGACTCCGACTCCACCCTAAAACATGCGACTCCGAATCCCGACTCCGACTCCGCCATCATGATCCTAATGGTCATCATCGCTCTGTGTACCGTCCACAGTTTCACACAACTCGTATAGCGGGGCAATCGGATTCCTACAGACATGGGTGCAGTAGTTACGAAGTTTAATGTTTTGTGAGATGTTCATGGGTCTTATTTCACTCCCAGCATGAAGGCTCATCTCTGGAGACGAGCGGAAGGCTCCTGTTGCGATGCGAATGGCTGCGTTCCGGATAGTTGACATGGACTGTAGAAGGGTAGAACAAGCAGAGGAGTATACTTCACGTCTGTAATCTACTTATTTATTTTTAGTCTAACCAGCATAGTATATTGGTACAGTGGTTAAGGGATCGGCCTTGCATGTTGGAGACGAGGGTTCGTATCCCGGCACTGGCGCGGCGATTTCCCCGTTGGGTATAAGGGAGAGCTCAAGCACAATACCCCACTCAACTCAGGTGTCGGAAATGGGTACCGGCTTCACGGGCGAACCGTCATGGTGTCCTGTATATAGTGTTGGTTATAAGACATTTGAAAAACCAATGCTTAAGATCATATGTATCAGGCTTGATTGGAAATGAAGCATCCTAAGATTCCGATGTTTGTTATATAGCCAGTGCCGGATGAGTCGGTCTGCACCCAAACTTTTATGAAAGATGTGTCTTTGGCCATTTAAACTTTGGATACAAGTCTTTTTTAATTGCATTTTGTGTTTATGCCATATTAGGCCACTGTCAGTGCACAGACCGAGGTACTTGTGATGTGCTACGCAGGTTATAATTGGTTCATTGTGAAGAGCCTGATTCGGATCGAGTTTCGAACAGTTCTGTTTTCTGCACACATGCACACATTTGATTTTGGCTGTAGAAAAACGGAATCCGGTTGCATGCGTCCATTTCCCAAGTGTATTGAAGGCCGATTGAAGTTGTCGCTCCACTCCCCTTGTCGATGGTCCAGAGGCGCAGATCGTCAACGCACAGCGATGAACAAACTGATTGTGGGAGGTTGGTGCGAATGTCATTAACAGCTGAGTACGCTGCCCTGCGCCACTCCGTTTCCCAGTGTTCGCGGCTCTGAGAGATCGCGTTCAACTCGCACCTGTATTTTTCGATCAGACAAAAATTCCCTGATGAATAAGGGGAGGAGACCTCGGAGTCCACAGCCATATAGCTTCTTATGGATTCCATATTTCTAAGCTGTATCGTATGCTTTTCAATATCGAACATGATCACTAAGGAGTGTAAACGGGAGGCGATGGCGTTTTGGAGGTGACTCTCCAGCTAAACTAGGGAGTCCGTGGTACTCGTGTTACATCGAAATCCTGCCTCTGCAGAGGTCTGCAGAGGTTATGAGTCCACTTTATTCCAGGGTCCATGTGAAGCGTTCGTTGACCATCTTCTCTAGCAATTTGTAGTCATGATGTTAATGAAATTGGTCGATATGACAAAGGATCTTTGGCATCTTTGTTAGGTTTTGGAAAGGCGAGAACTTTTTCGGTGTTGCGCCATTGGTTAAGTGTAGAAGATGTTGCGTATATTTTGTTATTTTGGTTGTAGGACAAGGTTTTACAGGCTTGAGTGACTGTGCCTGATCATGGAGTTCGTGGTCTCGTCGGTGTTGGGGGCTGTCTCGCCGACAAGCCGTAATGTAGATTTGTATTCGGTTACGTTGAAGGGTGCGTTATACGGTCGATCTTTGAGTGTTGTAAAATCGAGGAGTCGATTCTCGGTCTCTCTCTTGTGTCTTGCAAATTGGAGGGAGAAATTAGTCGTGTTGGAAGCCTGAGAAAATCTCTCGGAAAGTAAATCGGCAACGTCCATTTGCGATGTCAACAGGAGCGAGCCTATCTGATTCGAGTACAACGATGGTGAAGGATTGACAGTATACTTTCCAAATATTTTGTTGATTTTCTACCAGATTTGGTGGAAGCGGGTGTTCTGGTTCAAGGTAGACACAAATGCTTTCCATAAGTTTTGTCGGCATTGTTGGAAAACCCAGCGGCAACGGGCTTTGGCTTTATTGTGTGATAGTTTGTTTATTAATGTGTTGCAATTTTTTATGCTCGTTCAGCTCGTCTTCTTTCTGCTTTTGTCAGTCGGCACTCCTCGCACCACCACGGCACGGGCGGTCTTCGGAAAGCTCCTTCACTGTGGGGTATGGACGCCACCGTGGTAAGAATCTCAAAGAGCCGCCAGTCTGACTCTCCTGTGATAAATCGCGATGGTAGTCCCGTGCAGACACGTTGTTCCAGGATGATAATTTTAATTGAATAATTATCGCTATCATGTAGAGAGTCGTGGACTTTGTACGAGAAATCTACAATGCTGTCGGGTGAGCAGAGAGACAGATCTATACAGGAGTATGCATTGGTTTGGACGTGGAAATGCGTGGGGTGTACACTCTCCGTCAGAGAAGATATGTTGTTGTTGATTAGGAGATCTTCAAACATTCGGCTTCGATGTTTTGTTAAGTTTTCTCCCCATAGTTCGCTTCTTGCATTCATGTCTCCCAGCAGCAAGAACGGCGGGTGCAACTGTTGAATCAGATTGTCCATTTGTTATTTTCGTATTGGATGATGAGGAAGATAATCAGAGCAGATGGTGTATTGTTTGTCAAGGTAAAGTTTACAGAGAAAGTTGAAAGGTCGGTATTCAATTGTAAGCTATCAAAATTAACTTTACAGTGTTAAAGGATCGCTGCACCTCGCTCATTTCCGTCATCGCTTACTGGGGTTGACAGAACGAGCGAGTAATCGGCAAGTGGTGGGCGTGTATTTGGGTGGTTGATCAGGGTCTCTTTTAAGAAAATGTAGATAGGTCATATTTCTTTGAGCAGTAATTTCAGATCTGAGAATCTTGACATGTACAATTGTAGATTCCATTACATTGTGCTGTTTAACATTTATTGAAAAGGGGGCTATTCAGCGTCAGGCTGAACATGGGCTGTTGTTTTCCCCTTTACAGTGCTAGCTGGTGGGCTGGTTGTTCCCTTTAATACAGGAATGGGCTCAAGATTTTTTGTTTTAGAGTGAATAATTGATTGGTTAGATTTCTTGGTGGGATAGAATTGTTAGTTCCAGTTTTTATCCTTATAGCGTCCACGTAGGTTTGTGGACGCTTTTATCTGGTGGAGTGTTGCGACGATAGTCAGGTCAGTTCTGTGCTTCTACTGGTTAGAGTGGTTTCCATTTCACACGCTTCCTCCGTACTGTCGTAGTCAACCATGCTGTTAGGGTCGACTGCAGGCGCTTTTTGTGAAGATTCAAGAGTTCGTCGCTTCTGTCGCGATGGAGAGGCTGAGGTACCGGGAAACGCTTTTCCCTGTCTAGCCAGGTTGTTAGGGTGCGAGGCTCTGTGCTTCCTCGACTCAGACACTACCTGGCTGTTTTTGGGTTAGTTTTGTTGGGAGTTCGGAAGGATTTAAGATTTTAAGTTTTCTCCATCGTCTTCGTCCGCAAGTGCTGCAAATCAGCCGGAACTTACGGTATTAAGCTTCCGTGTGCTGCGAAAGGGATTGATATAAGGGGTCGTCCTTTTTAGATGAGGCATGTCTGGTGCCTAGATGAGTAGTATTAGGGTTATTAGAGTTTGACCTGTTTTTAACAAATCTGTTGGTTTTATTTTCCTCGTGAAATCAGTCCCTTACTTTTTCCCTAGCTGCCGAAAGGGGGAAATGTTCTCTAGCTTGTGTGGCTGAAACTTCCGCTCGATCGGAACTTATATGCTTCACAGTCGCTGCTACTCGATGGGTGGTAGCCACTACAATAATTCACACAAGATGAGTTCTCTGTGCATGTCATACGGTGCTCAATGGTTCCACACCGGGCGCGCACTTCTTCCGTGGCTCTACACCAATTTCACGTGTGTCCAAGTTTTTGACATTTGAGACATCGCAGCGGTTTAGGCACATACAATTACACAATCTCCTTTTACCAATCGGCCAGTGTGATAAGTGCAGGTAGTCTTGCACGGGCGGAGGTTAGAACATATCGGCTGGTATTAACTGGCTCTTCGTCAACTCGCTTTGTCATTCGTTCTATCTTTTCCACTCATTGATCCTTCAGTTTTACTGGCAGTTTGTCCTCAAAACTCTACCCCATGTCATCTCCCTTTACAAATACAAAAGTTAGAACAAAGGAATAACACAGAAAATAAATATTGAGGGAAACATTCTATGGTCACAAGTTTGGAGCGACGTTGCCACTTCTCCCCGAGACCACACCGAAGTGACCCATCAATGACGCGGCTGGCACGGGGAGATTTTCATTCTCTTTCAAGTATTTGTAATAATACATAACCAAATAGAAATTAATTTTACACGCTTATGCACCCAATTTATCCAGCTTTCGTTATAATTGTTTCAAGTCGGCATCGTACGCCGCTGGCTGCGACACAAAGTATTGCCTGAAGAACATCGTCTCATTCGCGGAGTTGTGAAGACTAAATTTTCAACAGGGTATAGTAAACTTTCGAACATACTCTAGACTCAACTATTGAAAATGCTAAGAATTTCAAGGGATTGAATTATGGCGAGCATTAAATGGCAAATGGTCCCTGCGCTAGGCACCTGGCCCGGGTGATATTCGCTGAGTGAACAGTCGCCTAGGCGAGTGAAACTCCACTTTACCATAATGTAAATATCTGGATGCACTATCAACTTGAGGTTCAAAATTCCATTAATGTATGCTTTCGGTCTGGTGTCGCTGTTTGGTCTAATAAAACGAAAGGGGACTCCCAAGATTTAAAAATACCCGCTCCGATCAAATCAGAAGCTTGTTTCATGGTTTGATAAACTCTTTTCGTTTCTGGAGCGATTGCGGAAGCATCTTTCTATAAGACGAGATGAATTTGTCTTGGGCCATTTCCACTGAGAGTAACATCTCGTAAGATCAGACGATTTCACCTGCAGCATCTCTTTTCATACTGTTTAACAAAACTTTTACGTTATCCATTTTTTTCTGCATTTAGATCAAGGTAAGAGGTATTTTTTCTAGAGTGAGGAAAGACATTCTCAAATAACCGTGGACAATCCTTTTCATTGCACTGGGACTTGTTCTACAATCTTTTGCAAACTTCCATAATGACCTTTTCGGGGTTTTTCTCGTCCGCGCTCAAACGGTCATAACAGCAGATGTAATTCATCATGATCGAGGTCTTGTATTTCGAGGTTGATCCCTAAAATCTCAGTACTTTATACAGCTCGACTTTGCTCTAACTGGCTAATCTTGCGACTTTAAAACCTTTTACGCTCTCGGAGCTTAAAGATACTGCAAGGTGCATTTCAACTATCGTTTCACGTTTCGAAGATTTTATTGTACTGTGTCTTTCAGATAAATCCATTCATTTTCTTTCGATGCTTAAATCATAATCGGTCGAACAAAAAGTAACACAATACGCCGAAAACACTTCATTTAACAAACCAAGAGGACCAATATTTCATCCGAAATGACTGCAATTTCATTCTTCAGCCATGATGACGGCCTCTACACGCTTTCGAAAGCTGGACACGACGCGAAAAACTTCTGCCCTTCCCAACAACTCCACGGCTTCTTTGAGGTCCTTCTTGAGGGCTGTGATGCTTTTAAGGCGTTTACACAATCTTTGGTCTTAATTAAAATCCAAAAATAGGAATCCAACGTGTTTTAGGTAAGGTGAGTTGAGAGGCTATAAGTCTTTCTCCCAGAATTGCACTCCGGACCTCTTCAGCAAGTCAACGGTTTGCTTGCCGTGTGAGCAGGAGCAGAGTCCTATTTGAAAATGACAGTCTAATTCGAAGCCTTGGGAATATTCCTTTGGTCAGTGGTATTAGGAAGAATTACCAGCTAGCGTTCTGACCTTCTGCATGGTTTCGAATGAGGGTGACGGCTTTACACTCTTCTTCGCCGACAACGAAAACATTGAATGACGAATCCTACTGTAACGTCTTGCAAACAGAAATCATTCCATGAATGATTCCATAATACCCTTGGCTATCATTCATGGAATGATTTCTGTTTTCAAGACGTTACAGTAAGATTCATCATTCAATGTTTTCGCTGTCGGCGAAGAAGCGTGTAAAAGCGTCGCCCTCATTTGAAACCACACATGCAGAAGGTAAGATCTCCAGCTGGTAACTTTTCCTAATACCAGTGACCCATGATCGAAATAAATCTGACCATCATTGAGCTTCTCACTCATGTCTTTCCTAAACTAGGAAAATCCAAGGGAATGTTCTGTAGAGTTAAATTTATTACATGAAGACGCTTTCAAAATGCTTAATCAGACGAGTTGTATCCCAATCTGCAATGCGAAATAGTGGCCTGACATGTGACTGTTAAAAAACATGTATTTTTAATATTTAATAGAAATCAGAAATAAAAACATGGAAACAATTTCCCTCCAAATGTGAATTTTGGGCATTTTTAGTCTTCCATGCGAAATTTCCTCTAAGCTTTGACTCACGCAGACAACAACGATCTTGCGTAAATAGGATCTGCGTGAACTGGGTCTCACGATCATCTAGCTTCAAATAGGATTCATAATCCCTCACTATTGAAAGAACACTATATCAATTCCATAATCATTTCGCTGAAACTAATGCTTTTAAACTCGTTCCTTACTGAAATTCACCCGCAAAAAAAGGCACACGAAAATTGGATCTATTTATTAAAATATTGATGCCTTAGTTGTCGAAACAACTCGATTGATTCAATACCGATAATTTTTTTAGTACACATTGAATTCGTTAGTGATTTTTCCTTTCGATTCTCACAATGTTTTGGAGGGGACTAGAATATACTTTCGTCTTTAAGTGTTCTGAAGATAATAATCTCACGGTGATAGATCATGCGATCTTGGAGGCCACTCAATTTCTTGATTTAATGCAGCTATCTATTAATCAAAATTTCTCTCAGTTTTCATTAAAAACTTCTCGGATAGTGGGATTTAAATAATTAGCAACTTCTCTATGTGAAATATTGGTCTCAAAGATACATTCTGAGGTTCAGTGAACAGTTGCTCTTGATAATTTTTCTAGTACTTAAACTAAAGGAAGGTTTTCTGGAAGGAAGTGAAGAGGATTAGGAAAGGACAGGTGGAGAGTGAGGCANACCCATTTCACCGGCGATGCGTACATGATTCGCGGATGGCCATCCTTGAATTTGGCATTAAAAAAAACTTTCGGTCGCGCACAGCAGAGATTCATCGCCTCTAAACGACCCTCGAATACAAATATTTATATATATACTTATATATTTATATTTGAGGGTCGCAGAGAGGCGATAAATCTCGGCTATGAGCGGCCGAAAGTTTTTTTTGTCGCCGAAAGTTGTCGTTTTGAAGAGCAACACTCAAATATTTCATATAGATATTAAATAATAACAATTTATATTAAATATTTGAGTACTGCTCTTCAAAACGACAACTTCGCTGAGCGTGACAAAGAGTTTCTAATGGCAAAGTTTAGTCAAATGCTCATCCCCGCTGTTTATTATGTAAAGAAACAAAAAACCGGCTCATCATGGCCGAAAATTCGGCCAATTGACCGAAAACAAAAATTCATGGCACACCTGTCCAATTACAGCATTGACTGCGCTGGTCTTATTTCTACGATCACATACTGGACTCGCAGTTATTAAAACATGTTTTGACATTTGAGTCATTTATTACTTGAAATTTTTTACGTAAATGCAAAGCACGATCGGCATTAAGACCCAAAAAAGGTATAAATAAAATAATTCATTAAAATTAATCCTTTACCTAAGCTAAATCTAGAATATAAGGATAAGCCTCCCTAGCCATATTAATGCGTTGTTAAGAGTGGAAGATGGAACACACAAATTTGTAGGGAATTAAGCAAACGGGGAATCTATGAACAATGCGTGTCTCCACACCTTGTTTTCAGAATCAACAAAATACGCAGAAGTTTATGAAACATGATAGAAGTTATGGAAGAACGTAATAAACAGCAAAAAAGTTAGCATTAAGCTGCAAAAAATTGATCCGTAGTAAAACAAAAGCATTTGAAATCAAAAGGAATGCCTGCCTACCCTACTTTCAGCTGGGCCTCAGAAATTGCCCTGGGATCGCTAGTTCCCATGGATATAATAGTTGTACGCCCTGAGGGGTCTAAACCTTCTGTGACACTTCATCTTAGAATACACCTTGTCTTTCCGTCTAACTCGAGTGAAACTGGCTCGTCAAGGGCTGGCGCACAATTTTCAAATGCCCAAGTGATAGCTGGAAGATAAGTGATGGGTCTCTCGCCTCTCCTCCATTCCAATATTGTTTGATCCTGTTGAAAAAAATAGTCGGTTATCAAGTGTAGGATTGCTTTCCAACGAATGAATATTCTGAGTACGAAATACCTTTAATAGTTTCCTGGTCAAATTTTAGTGAGACTAAATGCTCCTCACAGCATGGGTTTGTAAAGTTTATCTTTCGTTTCAGGTTCTATATCAGTAGTTTTACTCATTTAATTAATAAAGGTATCCTGGCTGGAAAAAAACTTTGTTAGAGAAAAATATCGAATGACTTGTGTTTCAGTAGTTCTACACATGTTAGAATACAAAGATAATCACTGATGCAAGCTAGATTAGGCAGAACAAAAATATTGGGATCAAAAATATTTGTATCGAATATCACAATGCGAAAAGACTTGGTAGGGTAATTTTGTACATAATTGAAATTGCAGAAAACTAGTTGTTACTGCTCACCAGATATTCGCATGTTAACGGCACCAGAGATAAAGGCAAAATGAAT
>JACJUY010016832.1:2344-13055 GCA_014220935.1 Platorchestia sp. MABIK | reverse complement strand
CTAGACCCCACTGCCCTAGACCCCACTGCCCTAGACCCCCACTGCCCTAGACCCCACTGCCCACCAGGGCTGGCAGACCGCCAGACTATTTCGGTATCCACGCTACCGCCGCCGCTGCGCACCCAACAAGCGTGCAAAATTATTCAAGTTTTTGTGCTTTATTTCATTTGGACCGTCGTACTTACTGAGCACTTCCGTAGTGAGCTGTTTATGCTTTAAATTCCTTCTCTTTGGTCTTCCTCTTATGAAAGTGTAGTAGTAAGTTCATGCTTAATAGTCGTAAGTTTACTCTGTAGTCGTAAGTTCATGTTTGGTAGTAGTAAGTTTACCCTGTAATCTTAAGTTTAACCTGCAGTCGCAAGTTGAAGTTGGGAAGTCGTAAGCTTCCGTTCGGTAGTCTTGAGTCTATCCTTAATTCGTGACTTTACCCTGTTGTCGTAAGTTTACCCTTTATTCGTTAGTGTGGGAGTGTGTGTGGGTGTATGAGTGTGTGCGTGTACGTGTATGAGCGTGTGGAAAGGAGTCAAGATAATGAGATATTGCTCTACCGTCAGTGTGCGTGATTGCATCCTATCATTAATTACACATTAGGCAATTACGTCATTTATCAATGTATCAACTTCACTAAAATGTTGAATGTATCATGTATCAACTTGAGGGGAGTGTTGAACATGCCATGCTCAACTTGACTGCTCTAATTACTTTCTAGTCAGCAGCGATGAAATGTACGGGGTGGCGTATCTGTAAAACGGGTACCAGCCACGGTACTTGACATAGGTACCAGGCACGGTACTTGCCGGTATCTAGGATACACGGTACTCGACGCAGGTACCAGGCACGGTACTTACCGGTATCTAGGATACACGGTACCTCACTTGGCAGGCAATAATGTCTGGCCCTTTGTCTGGTGCTAATAAGTCCCATTACTGCCTTTGTGTGGCTGTGTGGCCTGTGTACATGTCTAGTCAGGCCGTGTGTAGTAGTTAGCTGATTAGTGCTTCTTGTTTTTTCCAAATATTGGTAGTTAACTATCTGATTAGTACTTCTCGTTTACATAAATAGTAATTAACTACTATCTGATTAGTGCTTGTCTTCATCAAGATTGACAGTCAACTATGTATCTGATTAGTACTTTCTCTTTTGATAATGGTAGGTTGTCAACTACTGTCTGATAAATACTCGTTTCCATTATGATTGTTAGTAAATTGCTATATCATTAGTGCATGATTAGTGCATTTGAATTGTAAGTTTGATTATAAAAAACAATTTAACCAATTTTTTACCCTGACATTTGCTCAGCAAGTAACAGTAAAGGGCAGGTATAAATAAGGTATAAATACAGGATAAACACGGTATAAACACGGTATAAACACGGTATAAATGAGGCATAAATAAAAGGCAGCACGAGGCGGAGACGACGTTTACTGCAGGACGCACGGCCCAATGTACAACATAACCAACACGCGTGTACAAAACGGGTAGAAATGGTACACTAATGGGGGATGTATATAATAAATTCATTTATTTATCTATATATATATTTATAAATAGCAACATTCATAAGGCCAAAGTCTAGCGTAATTTCTGATGATCGAACACGCCCACGTGCTGCACGTGCACGCAGCCCACGTGCTGCACGTCTCGCTACACCGTAATCGGTTCGCTTTCCTTCACAGTAATTGCACAGAAAATTAAAGATATAAAAACAATCGAAAAATCCTACTGCAATCTTTACGCCCGATCATCCTTGTTAACGCGTGCATCTAGATGGTACTGCGCGTGCGTGGCCTGCACGTGAGTAAACTGCACGTGCGTGACCTCCACGTCCGTGACCTGCACGTGAGTAAACTGCACACGCGTTGCGTCAAGGCGCTTGCACAGGCCTATTCTGATAGGCTTGAATAGGCCTATTCTAGTAGGCTTGCATATGCCTATTCTAATAGGCTCGCATATGCCTATCCTAATAGGCTCGCATTTTCCTATCCTAATAGGCGTGCACAGGCCTATTGTAATTGGCTTGCATAGGCCTATTCTACCCCATCGCAACATTTCCAACACAAACACCTCAGCCAGTCCCTGCTCTCGCAGCTGCGATCGCCAAAAGGGCAAGGGTAAGTCCAACCTACAATTGCAAACATTCCCACAAATACACGTGTCTTATGAATAAAATCTCTGTTCATCTCATTTTTTCTTTTTTACACTTGTTCATTGCTTTTAAACGTTTTTTAATTCGTTTCCAGCGAAGGGACCCACCGGTGGTCACTGAGGGGATTTTCACAATGCTGCTGACCGACCTGCAGTCACTAACTCAATTTTTACAAATACTTAATGAACGCTAAATGAAAGCACGATCCAGCCCATGTTTGCTATTTTTAAAATTTCTCACTACAATTGACTTTGAATTTAAATTGATTTTTTCAAAATTTCTCACTACAATTGACTTTGAATTTAAATTGATTTTTTGAATTTGAGTTTACACAGCCGACAAAAGTGAGGTTATTTAGAAACCATTTAATTTTCCTAAAACTTATACGCAGAATTCACCAATGAAAAATTCAAGATTTGGTATCAGATACAGGGATTCTGAGTACCGATAGAGATTCCAGTATCCCTGATACCGCAATAATCTTTCCGAGGTACCACATGAAGATGAGGTCTCAGACACTTAGATCTGTATCTCAGATACATGCCTATTAATACTATAAGAGATCCCGGTACAGATGCAGGTATCCCTGATACCTCAACCATCTCTCCGGGGTATCAAATGCATATAAGTATAAGCTAATAGAGTTCTGTATCTGAGATACCGATAGAAATAATAAGAGATCCCGGTACAGATTCAGGTATCCTTATACCTCAACTGCGGGGTATCAAATGCACAAAGGTATCAGCTGCAACATTCGATATGTTTTTTGTATTAAAATCTTGTGAAAACTGGCTAACTCTAACACGTATAAGCTGCTTCTCTAGCCCACCAGTATACTGCAGGGCTGTGTATACTGGCTATACAGTATACTGCAGGGCTGTGTATACTGGCTTTACAGTATACTGCAGGGCTGTGTATACTGGCTATACAGTATACCGTGTATACTGGCTATACAGTATACCGTGTATACTGGCTATACAGTATACCGTGTATACTGGCTATACAGTATACCGTGTATACTGGCTATACAGTATACCGTGTATACTGGCTATACAGTTTGCCGTGTACACTGGCTACACAGTATACCGTGTATACTGGCCATACAGTATACCTTATATATTGACTATACAAAGGCTCGTCTCCAAAACTGAAATGCATGGATAAAATCACATTAACAATACCGGAACAATTCTTACCATAGAATCTCATGAACAAATTGTGAACATGTACATACATAAAACTGAACAAAAAGTTCCAATTCAAATCATTTCACATGAATAAACAGATTTTCGCTTTGCTTAAATCGCAGATTCACCAAAAATTTAAAATCGAAAAAAATGCTGATATTTTTTTTTATAATTTGGAATTTATTATCGGTCGTGCTTCTATGTTTGCTTAGGATTGATAATACTTTGTATCTTACAGAACTGATGAGGGAGCTGGTCTCTGAAATGGTTTCGATTTCTCAATTTGAATAAAATGACTAATTATATTAGCATTTTCTTTGCTCTTCAATTTTTAGTTCATATCACATGAATTCGTAATTTTTTTCTGAATAAAATCGCTAATTTTATCAGCATTTTTCTTTGCTTTTAAATTCTTAGATCATTTCACATGAATTCGTATTTTTTTCTTAATAAAAGGATAAATTTTATCAGCATTTTCCGCGCTATTTAATTTTTAGTTCATTTCACAAATCGTAATGTTCACATCGTAATTCTAGCACACAAGGCACTTACGTCAATCTTCCTGCTACCATCGTCAAGTAATATCTAGAAACTACAGGGATAATTTCGTTAACACTTTCACAGACCAGAACGGGTGAACTTGTACAGTGGACCCCCGGCATGCGACATTAATTCGTTCCGAAGTTGGGATCGTAAGGCGAAATCGTCGTATGGCGGGCCAATAGTATATCGGCATCTTAGTGACGCCGTGACACCGACCAAGAGTAGACCAGCATCTCAGTGACGCCGTGACACCGACCAAGAGTAGACCAGCATCTCAGTGACGCCGTGACACCGACCAAGAGTAGACCAGCATCTTAGTGACGCCGTGACACCGACCAAGAGTAGACCAGCATCTTAGTGACGCCGTGACACCGACCAAGAGTAGACCAGCATCTTAGTGACTATCTAGAGAAAAAAACTTCGTATTCCACTTCGTAACGGAAAAATGCGTGAGTTAGGGACGCCGTAACCCGGGGGTCCACTGTATTAAAAACAAAAAAGATTCGCATCGAACAGGTATACTAAGATAATCACGTGTTTGTTTTATAATTATATAATCATGACCTGCTTTATAACTATATAATCATGACCTGCTTTATAACTATATAATCATGACCTGCTTAATAATTATATGATCATGATCTGCATTACATAATTTTATGCTCATTTTTTTGAAAATTTACCACAAGTACTAGTACAAGAAGTGCTATGTTCATCGCAGTTAGATTGGATTACAAGTAAGATCAAGCCTTCCTAACCACAACCAAAGTGTCCCCAAGAGAGGAAGGCACTATTTAGTATAAAATTACAGAAACGGGGAATCTATGCACAAGGTGCTTCCCCGCACCCTCTAGGGCATAGAAACGACAAAATTAAAAGGAGTTTCTGAAACAAGATAAAATTTGAAGAAGTAAAAGGGACTAAAAAAGGACAGCAGTGAACCGAAAAAAGGTTAAAATTTTTTTCGTATTTCAATAACAGGAAGGTCTACCTAATCTTTATCTTGGGACCTCACATCTTATCTTTCATGAAAGTTACTCGGAAGTATGAAAATAAAAGCAAAATATTATTCCATGTACGCGTGACTTAAAATCGAAACAATGAAACCTGAAGATATGTATACACAACACAACTGCAGCAACAACAATAGACAAATGGTATTTTTTATGGTGGAAGTAGAAACAACGTTTGTGAAACGAATGATTATCGCCGGACATCCATATGCTCTTCTGTGCTTTCAAGTTTTGCAAAAAAAAGGAGAAAAAAACAAAGAAAGAAAACCAGTAAATTTGGCCAAAAAACAATGAAAAAATCAGTAAATTCAACCAAATAAAGCCAATGAGAAAATAGATTTTAATAAAAAAAAGTCAATGAGAAAACCAGCCAATTTTGCCAAAAAAACAATAAGAAAACCAGTAAATTTTGCAAAAACATTAGAAAACAAGTAAATATTTCCAAAAAAAATCAACGAGAAAAACCCGAAAATAGAGCTAAACTTTCCCTCAGAGCACTACTTTCCGTATCTGCACGAGTACAGATACCGGGTATCTGCCAGTATCTCCACTGCACGTACTGCTCTACTAGCACACAGTACCAGTACAGATACCAGAGTACTGCCACAAGTATAGACGTTACTAGTACACAGTACCAGTACAGATACCAGAGTACTGCCACAAGTATAGACGTACGTATCGTGATACTCGTGTCAAGTATCGTTCTTAAAACGGTAATCCCGGTGGGAAACACCACTTCAAATACTGCAATACCGGTAGGAAATACCACTTATAATACCGCAATACCGATGGAAATACCACTTATAATACCGCAATACCGGTGGGAATACCACTTCAAATACCGCAATACCGGTGGGAATACCACTTCAAATACCGCAATACCGGTGGGAATACCAAATTAATGACCACAATACCGGAATAAAATCCCACTTTGAATACGACCGTAGCGGCAGTTAACACCGTTATCAGCGATGCAGTACACCCGATGCAGGTGATGAGGTAAGACCTATTTACTGACGTCATCGTACAGGCATCCTGACGCTGCTCTAATGATTTACCGTGAAATGCACGGTACAAGTGATGTGCACATGGACACCATGATACTGATACAAAGATACCATGATACCAACACAGAAATACCTGCAGAGGCCGATACTGATACAGAGATACCATGATATCGATACAGATACCATGATACCGATACAGATACCATGATACCTACACCGAGATACCTGCAGAGGCCGATACTAATACAGAATACCATGAAATCGATACAGCGATACCACCGATACAGTGATACCATGATACCGATACAGAGATACCATGATACCTACACAGAGATACCATGATACCTACACAGAGATACCATGATACCTACACAGAGATACCATGATACCTACACAGAGATACCATGATACCTACACAGAGATACCATGATACCTACACAGAGATACCATGATACCGATACAGAGATACCATGATACCTACACAGAGATACCATGATACCGATACAGAGATACCATGATACCGATACAGAGATACCATGATACCTACACAGAGATACCATGATACCTACACAGAGATACCATGATACCTACACAGAGATACCATGATACCTACACAGAGATACCATCATACGGTGACCACAAGTTTAATTCTCATCGCACAACCAAAGTTGCTTGATGGGCATTTTTTCTGGCCGAAAGCTTTTGCTTCGGCTTTTTTATTCGAAAAATATTTTTTTTTACGATTTAGGGGCATGTTTCCTTCTTCTGAATCTGGGTTTTTTAATGTCCGTAAAATCCCAGATTTGAGCATTCTGCCAGAAAAAAAGCCCATATCGCCGCTCTGTTCACAAAAATGCCAACGAACTCCACTGAGAGACACCGCAACATCAGGGGGCTCCGTCCATAATAAAAGCGTCGAAATGCTTCACAAACGCAGCAGCACTACGTTAACGACTCAAAGTTTAATTTGTTCTAAGAAATAAAACTCGTCTACTATATCAAAGCATAACCTCGAGGCGACTTATAACGCACCACTTAAAAAAAAGAATGCACTCGTTTCTCTATTTATGTACAAAAATAAAAACGAGGCACGAAAATGCTGCCGTTCTTTATTCCAATAAAAATGGGCAGCTCGAAAAAAAATAATTCATTGATCATATAATTATTCATTCGTAAAAGAAACTGGCAGAAACGAAGTCCAAAATGCAGGAGCGCGTCAGATCTCTCGCTTCCGTGATTCGTGCAGACACTCTGCAGGGGGTCTGCTTGCAGACCCTGCAGCGTGTGGGTCTCGTTTAGGCATGTTGGTCTGCAGCGGGGACGGTCTGTCGGGATCTTCTTGCAGACCCTGCAGGTGGTGGGACTCGTTTAAGCGTGCTGGTCTGCAGGGGTCTGCAGCGGGGGGGAGGGCGGAGGGGTTGCAGATCCTTTACTGATCATCTCCCCCCCGGCGCACACGGACGTCACCAGATCAGAGTCGTCCACTTGGGGGGCCGTCGGACGGTGGTCTCGTTCGGGGGAAGGTGGGGGAGTGCAGGTCTGGGGGAGCACTTGGGGGGCATCTTCCTCCCCCCTCTGGCGGTCCACAGAGTCCTGGACCTGACGCATAAGGGACTCGCTCGTCACGCCTTCGAAAGACGAAGTCGAATTCGTCTCCGGCACGACCGTAATCTGTTCGTCGACGGTGACCCCAGAATCCGCAAGCAAGTCTAGAGGGGGGACACGGGTGGTTAGGTCGATCTGGGGAGTTGGGGGGGTTACGATGGTGGTTGGGGCTTCGTTTCCACCCACGCTCGTCATCTTTTCCACCAAAATCTGCTCTGTGGTCGTTATGGTCCCTGGCAGGTCGGACCTGACCCCTTCGTTGGTGGTCTCCACGACCCGGATGGTTCGCTTTCCGTCGCTTTCGATGGTTTCCACGATTTTTTCGCCGCCGTCGCCTATTTTTTCGACGGTACGAGTTACTTTCTCGATGACGTGGCCGCCATCACCACTGGGCTTCATCTCTCTCTCGACGACGTTTCCTTTATCATCCACCACCACGATACCGCCTTCCACCACCAGACCTTCGCTTTCCCAGAGCTCCACCATCTTCTTCCACCGTTCCTCGGTGTATTTCTCAACCAAAGAGTCCACATCCACAGGTCCGTTCTTCATTTTCCTCTCGTAGTGATCCTTGACTTCGTTGTGAAGTTTGTCCAGCTCTGTGAGTCTCTCTTCAACCAGCTTCTGCGCGAGCTCCGGGTCTGTGTTTCTGTGCTGCGGCTGGTGCTCAGGGTCGAACAGAATTTTGTGATGCTTTTCCTGGAACTCGATGAAGTGGGGGTTGATTTGCTTGGGGGCGGGGGGAGGTGGGGGAGGCACGGGGGTTCCTCCTGGCTGCTGGTGCTGGATTATCTGCTGGCGTTTCTGCAGGAACTCTTCTTGGGGAATCTCTTCCTCAGCAGGGATTTCGCGCCACTGCTCAGCGCTTGGTTGAGACAGAGGACGGGCCGGACGCTCCACAACTCTACCATCAGCGTCCACATACTGACCTTCCAGAGTGATCCCCGTCACACCGTCGAAACTCAAAGGCTCCCCATTCTCCACCCGATTTCTACCCCCCTCAGCTTCTTCAGCGGTGACGTATTTCCCCTCGGGGGTGAAATACCCTCCGGTTCCATCCCCCATGTTATGGAACCCGCCTCTCTTGCCCCTCGCAGGGAGGGTGTTTGAGGACCTCGGCGTGGGGTACCTGCCCGTGTTGTTCAGGCTCACCTCGTACAAAGGACGGAAGAACTCGCGCCGTTTGGCGTACAGTTCTGCTCGACATCTTGCCCCCGTGGACCGAGTGCTACCTCCATCCACGACAAGCACCGAGTCGGACTGAGGGGTGGTCACCGCAGGGGGCGCCGTGGGCGTTTTCTCCACAGTGCCGTTGCCGGTCAACTTTTCGTTGATGGTTGTAGGTCTGGCATCTTGTGGGGCCGCTGTGGTGGTGTACACAGGAGTTTGTTCTTGGCGGTACACTTGTTCTTCCTTTACGGGATCTTCTAGTCCCAACTTGGGGGGCTTTGGGGGCCCTTCAAGGCCCTTCTTGCCCTTCTTCTTCCCGCCCCCGCCAAAACAACCGCACGGCATCGCTTATCTGAGGTCCCTATCTCTTCACAAGACAATCCGCTCGATTTGAAGCTACCGTCGTATTTCACTTGGATGGGCCACACTCGAGGGTTATCTCAAACTGGTCTCGTCCAATACATCTACGTCAGACCACTAAATTCACTGGATCGTAACTCACTGCGCTCGTTTCCTTCAATCACTAAATTCACTTGAGACCTCTTAATCCACTTTAGACCACTAAATTTACTGGGTAGCTACTCACGGTGCTCGTTTCATTCGACCACTAAATCCACTTGAGAATACTAAATCCACTGGAGACACTACACTCACTAATCAACTTGAGATGAATCACTTATCCACTGGCTGGAGACCAAAATGCCGGCCACTACCTGGCGACAAAGGGCGTCGCACTACCTGCAGAGGGCATGGAAGCGGAAGACTGGATCTCGGTCTATCACAAATCGAAGCGGCGGCGGCGAGTACAGGAGGCTGTCGAGAGGTCGCTGCGGCTCGTCGCTCGACTGGCGCAACTGGACTCTGCAACACAAGAAATTACACGTTAGATTAGATAAGTTAATTGCAGTCTCCCTAACCACTACAAATGCGTCTCTAAGAAAGGAAGGCACCATTAGATTAGACAAGCTGCTTGCAGATTAGACTAGTTACTTGCAGCCTCCCTGACTGCAATAAAGGTGTCCAAAGAAAGGTAGGCATCATTAGATTAGACAAGTTGCTTGTAAGTTATGTAAGTTGCTTACAGCCTCCTTGACCACAACAAGAGAGTTACAAAGAGAGGATAAAGTTTAGGGATTAGATTAGATAAGTTGACTGCAGCGTCTCTAACTATGACAAAGGTGTTCCGAAGCGAGGAAGGCACTATTTAAGGGGTCGGTTAGATAAGTTTAAGGGGTCGGTTAGATAAGTTACTTGCAGACTCCCTAACTATTACAAAGGTGTTCTGAAGAGAGGAAGGCACCATTTAAGGGGTCGGTTAGATAAGTTTAAGGGGTCGGTTATATAAGTTTAAGGGGACGGTTAGATAAGTTACTTGCAGCCTCCCTAACCACAACGAAAGTGCTCCAGAGAGAGAGAGGAAGGCACCATTTAGTATGAAGTGTAAGGACTATAAGATGAATCAGTTCAAATCTTTCTCACCACAACAAAGGTGATGCAAACACAGGAAAAAGGAAAGCACGATTTAGAATGAAATTTAGGGAACGAGGAATCTTAACACAAGGTGTCTGCCCACACAAGATCCCCTGCGCATAAAGTACAGTTGAGGAGGAAAGTTGACGAAACAAGGAGCCACTGAAAAACAGGATAGCCAGCAGTGAACCGATGAAAGATGGTTTGCAA
Source organism: Platorchestia sp. MABIK (assembly GCA_014220935.1). Lineage (NCBI taxonomy): Eukaryota > Metazoa > Arthropoda > Malacostraca > Amphipoda > Talitridae > Platorchestia > Platorchestia sp. MABIK. The sequence continues at coordinate 2,704 of JACJUY010016832.1, read as the reverse complement.
CGAAAACAAAATTTTACTCTATTTTCAAAGAAAAATCCTACTCTATTTCCAACTCTGAGTTCGGGACCTCACATTTTCCCCCTGGGACCGACAAAAAAAATTGCATAAATCACAACAGAAATGTTGTATTAGCGCTAAAAGCGTTTTTTAGTCGAAGTTGTCTTTGATGACAATAATGATGACAATAATAACCATGATAACGCTGCCACAGCAATAATGTTAACGCTAAAACAATAATGGTAATAGTAATAGCATCCTAAGAACAATACCACCATTCAGCAACGCTCGGGCCCGCCATTGCGCAACAAATTGCAAAAATACCCCCTCCCCTACTCGCCCATCCCCCCCGGGCCACACCCT
>JACJUY010016828.1:0-13057 GCA_014220935.1 Platorchestia sp. MABIK | reverse complement strand
ACCTTTGTTCATGTACATGAAATTGGGCTTTATCTTTGTTCATGTGCATGATATTGGGTTCTACTTTTGAGTACTTTTGTTGGAAATTTATGCACACTCATGTGTTACGCTGCCTTTTGCTGCGGCTAAAAGAGGTACTCAGAATATAGACCGTAACTGCATACATCATATGATGGGCCAAATGTGGAGTGCGAAAGAGCCAAGTTTTCATGAAATAATCAGATGAATTTCATGACTGAGTTATACATCTGCCAAGTGCTAAGAATGGCTTCGGCTTTTTGATACGAAATGGAAAGCCTGTCCAATGAGTAGGAATGCTACATGAAAATAGGAGTGCCCCATTCCCTTTCAATTCTCTTACTTTGAAAACTTCGTCATTTTTGCACATCTTTATAAGTGGCAACGTCTGAAAAAACAAGCAAAATAACTTATGTGGAACACCTGCTCACATGAGCTTTCAAAATTCTAAAAACGTCTTCCCACTTTGAACGTATTACTCAATGTATTAGATTCTTTTGTGCTTGTTCCATGAAGAGGGGCAATTAAGAAGCAGTTTTCTAATTTGCACGCGCGACAGCGAAGGTCCACAGCACTGCAGCGTCCTTCTCACCGTATTGGTGTTGCGTCGGACAGGAATCCCTGGAGTAAATTTGGTCTTGTGTGCTTTAGTTCATTGAATTTAAAGTTTAGTTCGATGAAGAATGAATGGAACAAAAAATTTACCAAAAGATTTTGAAACAAATAGAGCTAAAATGAGTGATATACATTTAAGACGAATTTTCGAGACTGAGCGGCCGAAATAAACTGCGCAATATATGTGAAGGTTCCAGAATTTTGGACTCGCAATCATGAAAGTTCTTGGTCTGAGATGCAAAAAGACATTTCGGTCGGTGTCACTAAAAAAACAAACAAATACAGTGACTGAAACTCAGTAGACGAGCTGTCATGGAAGGATGTGCCCAATTACTGCGGTCTTTTGAGCTTCGCCTCAATTTCGGTGATCAAACGAAGATTTGACAGTTGTCTTTTAACAGCCGAGTGCTTCCTGAATGTTCTATCGTTCTATTACACGTATTCTAGTATTGTGATTTTTTCCATTTCCTTTTACAAATGTAGGAAAATTCCGAACTGCAGACTAAGTTAATAAGGTCAAATATTTCACCTGATATTTTTAGTCTACATTTATGATATATGAATAAGTTTTTTTATTCTTAAAGTTTGAGGACAATTTTACAGCAGAGAATATGCAGTCTGATATTACCAGTTAAAATTATTTTAAATTTTCCCTCGTTTCCCTCAATACACGTCATAGCCGTGTGGTTTAAGAACCTGCCCTACCGTGAAAGCATCTAGGTTTCGAATCCCGGCGCTGAGTGGCGATTTTCTCCTTAGGGTAAAGGGAAAAATTCTAAGCACAAAACCCCACTCTACCCAGGTATCTGAAATGGGTGCCGGTCTTGACGGGGGGAAAGCGTCATGGCGTCCTGGTGTTAGCTATAAGGCATTTGAAAACCAATGTACGAGGTGAAATTTATGAGGCTTGAATTGGAAATAAAGCATCCTTAGATGCCGATGTTTGTTTGTGTTGTTTTTGTTTCTTCTCGTCTACTTCCGATGAGAATTTCAAAATGACTAGTTTACCTGCTAAAAGTTTTTTGATGATCTAAAAATAGTCTACGGACATCACGCGTAATATTTAAGTAGTTGTGGATGGCGAGACAGTGACACAGTCTGGAGTTTAAACAGCCTCATTTACCTTGTACGGAGTAACTGACCGAATATTTATACGCCGAATTTTTTGCCCTGTAAGTTCAAATTCTTAAACATCGCCTTCATCATTGTAGGAAGGAGAAGAAACACTAACCGAGTTATTTGCATTAAGGGATAATAGGGAAATTATGGTTATCCATTGTTATGCGGAATATCCTAGCTCAGAAAAGCATGGAGACCATTCTTCAAACTTTAAATGTGATCGTACAGCTTCTGACGCAACAATTTTTGGATCTTGGTCAAGTTATAAATATTTTAGATGTCATGAGATGTGTGGGAAGAGAGCGAACGTTTTGTGTTACTATCATCAGCTGAGAATATAAAGCGTGAAATTTTTTGTTTTAGTTTAGTTTTAGAGAAATTAAGAAATCAAAATCTTCAAAACGTGCGCATGGAAGAAAAACTAATCATAAAATGCTCTGGAACAACCATATCCATGGAATATGAACTGCAGTATCCGAAATTTCATTCTAATTTTAGACCAGAGGGGTGATGGGTTCTTTTTTTCTTTAAATGTCTTTTACTTGCTTACTCTTGCCTTTTTATCAGCGTTACATTGTTAAAATTTAGGCATGCAGGCTCGTAACCACTTTTTCTTTTTTGGGTATTTTCTGCGTTTCAGGATATTTTCCTAGCGTATGTGTCTCATTAACTCTCCCTGAGCGAACTTATTCATTAACTCGCCCTCAACTTACTCATGTGTTCAACGCTGGGACTGCTCCCGGGACGTGAGATCCCTGCAATGATGCCTGTTGGAAAGTGTCCTCTCAGTCGCCTTTTGCGTTGTTATTCATTCCTTATTCCATCGAACGCTTGCACTTTCTATATTTTACTTTTGCAAAAAGTTGTTCCAGTAGTTACATTCCTCTTTAATACATTCCAGTAGTTGCATTTCTCTTTATTTTAGGGATGTTCATTCCAAGTAAAATGAAGGTCCGTCTAGGAATAAATTCATTGCACTGAAATTTCGCCAAAGAATTAGAAGCCTGTAATGATTTCCGCTCCATTGATTTCGGAAAACTTTAGAACTGACAGCGAAGTATTCAGCTGCATCAAACTCTAATGCAAAGTTTTGACGAAGTACACTTCAAAATTGTGATTGCGGCATCACTTTTTAGTTCCGCAAAGTTTAATGAATTAACTCAGTCATTCGCGGAGAAAATTTAATTACAGTGACATAGAGAATACCACTCTGCATTGGGTGAGTACACTTACATATGTATTTATTATGTTTTCATCGTTTAGGGAGCAACGAAAGGTTGAAACTTCAAAGAAGACAAGAGCATCTACTGACGTAACTGGGCTCCTTAAAGGGGAGAGACTTGCCGGCGGTCGAGCAAGTTCAAGGTAGAAAGAGAGAGCAGAGGAGGGCACGCTAGGCGCATCTACCATTGTCAAGGTCGCTTTAAGGTAGACAGAGCCTGTCTAGGCCTCTATAGAGAGTAGAATGAGGGAGGAGAGGGGTCGTATGAACATGGTAACTCCTCAGTAAAGTAGATGGAATCTACCGTTTCAAGATCAAGGTAGATCGGCGTAGACGCTCGGGCCTCAACTCTCTCTCTCATATCGATTTGGGGCAGAGAAGTAGAGAGCACTTCCTTTGACATACTTCTGCCCACTTGTTTTCGTATCTGAACATTTTCCTTCATATGTTGTTGTGTCTGATTTACTTCGTGTCATTTTTATAAAGATCTGAAACACCTCTACTAAAATATGTCTTTGCTTGATACGTTTTGTCTGATATATTTCTGTATGTGCAACACCCAACCATCATTGTCCTATTTACATGTACACTCTCTTCTTTGGGTATTTTAATCCTCCCTCGCAATTGTGTCAGTATTTTACATGCATTCCCTGGATCACATAAATTTCAAATGTAGACTTGAAGTGACACATGCATACGCAGTATTCCTTGGTATCTGCATGAGAGCCGCTTCTTTCGAGTTACTTGGATTATTAGTAGCTATTGAGTATATGTCCAGCGAAAATAGTTCGCTTTATTTGGGTGAAATGTACTCATAGTGTCTTTTCTTCCTATGTATCTATATTGTATTGTTCGCCTCAATATTAATGATCTGATGGTAGTGAATACAAATTGTTCTAACCTTTGTTCGATAATCATTGGAACTAACATTAAAAGTACTTGGAAAATACGGAGTCGACAATTCACTTCAAACTTCGATGCTCTCATAGGTGGGCAGAAAATACTTCCTGCACCTTTGTCCAACCAAATAGCAAAAAGTAAAATTGTTTTTCATCCTGCAGGAAAAATAATGAATATTATAATATTAAAATAAGACCTTTTACTTCTTTCAGCCTCATTATATTGTTCTTCATTGTGTTCCTCTTTAGACCGAATCACAAGCCTGAATCTCCCTCGAAATCTCCTTAATCGCCATATGAAGCGCACCCTGAGAAATTTCCTCCGTGCCTTTTTACGGGCGTTCTCCAGAGCTTCAGATGCTGTGTAGGAGGATCCGCACGACGCTGGATTAATCAAACAGAAAAAATCCCTACGTTGAGGTGAGGCGGTGAGTGACCTTTACGCGCTGTAAAACCACGTAAAATGTTCCAGTCGGCGTTCATATAGCAAGTTCGGTGCCTGAGAAACTACACTTTTCTGACAGGAGTCAGCGAATTGCTTGTGAGCTTCTTCTTAGCTTTTGTGAGCAAACGAACACAAATTTATTGTATGTTAGGACGACGTATGATATTTAATTTTGCATTTTTTTCTAACAGAAGTGAAAGATTTTCATATTTTGGATATAGCTGTCGACACCATAATGAAAAGATTTTTGGCCTGCAAAAACTGTTCATCTGGAGCCTGGATTATTAGCAAGATACTTTCTCAGTACTCTATCAATCTGAAAATTGAACTTCGGTGCAACAGCGACAAAATTTTCTAATATCAGGAAACGCGACACCATCTGTGCACGTACTTCCCTGCTCATGCAGAGAACAACGTGTGGTCCAACTAAGCGTTTTACTTCAGGAGTTTAAGCTCCTCACTCTGTTGCATGTGACGAACTCCCGCCACGACCTCTCTTGTCTTGATATTACCCTTGCTTTGACGGCTGAGATATTTTCGGGAAAACAGAAGTTCGGCGGCAACCTTTTCAAGACTAATATCAAGACTAATAACACTTGTACTTATCCTGGTAAATTCAAGGCATTTCCAATAGTTTTCTACAGTTCAGCAAAGCAATGTCATATAATTTTGATATAAAACAACGAAATTCGCCAACAGTTTTTATTGCAGTAAAAATCGATAGCAGACTATAGATATTTAGTGCCGTACAAACAATACGCGCGCTACAGCAGTGTGTGCTGCCGGAAAACACGATCGGCCATGGAATAGCGAGCACTACGGCAAAATCGCCCTCTGTGGTTCTTTCCCGATCAGTGCATGAGTTAACCGACGGAATTATTGCAGTAGCACTTGCAATCAGTGCGGAAAAAAGTTCTAAAAGCGGACATGACATCTGTAACGCTGCATTATAAACTGGTAACTGTGTTAGCACATGAACAGTCAAAACAATTTTAGTCGCTAATTAATTTAAAAATGGATGAATCAGTTCAGTAAGGAATGACCAAGAACCTAAAATGCATTCATGGGACAAAATGTCTAGAAATATTTGCCTCAAATGAGCTATACTGAGGAGAAATTGTGAGCATCGATGTTGTCGATGAAAATTCAGCTTTTAAAAGTAAGAAAACACATGGGTTGATATCAAACAAAATTCGCAACACGTGTGGTGGAATTCTCTTCAAAGTTTCATGAAGCTTTGTGAAATATTGTTTTAATTCTCGTGAAGCTTTAGCTTAGAATTAAAACTGAAAAACGTTTTGACTACACTAATGAATACTTTGAAATTTAGTGAGATCAAAAAAATTTTCGCAAGCAAATGAAATACCAGCAGCCAAAATGCAACAAAATGGGAAACATCATGCGCCGTGGCATCGCTATATTGCGTTAGGACTTGAATGAACGATACGATAGACAGTATGCTTCGAAAAATTAAAAATGGAACGAGTTCTATATGTATCATATTCCAAAATGTTTTCAACTAAGAGAAGGCATGTGTGGCAGAGTTTGCAAGGAAGATTTCGTTTTGGAGACAGCAGGTCGTGACACAGGTCGCAGGTTGAGCAGAAGTCAAAGAGCTACACAGCTCCTGCAGCGGCCAGCCCTTTAAAGAGGCAGCGGGGGTGGCAGTGAAGAGGTAGTGGCGTTCGATGGCTGTTGTGACGTCACACGCAGCGTCACACCACCTTCCGCAGCATCAGAGGGGTTGGGGGAAGTTACCCTTTGCTTCCCCCTCTCTGCCCTGTCCCCTCTTGCTTCCTTCCGGTTGTGCAGCAGTGTTCCGAATTCCTCCTTTATCATTTGTGGCTCGTAAGCTTTGGGCCCGTACTATTTCATATTGAGAACTCAATATTTCATTTTGAAATTGGGATTTTTGATCTCTAGATAAAGTGAATTAAATGAATTTTACATTATTTGAAAATTAAAGATTTATAATACATTTGGGATAGTCGATCCTTCCCCTCACGTTACTCGTAAGATTGGAACAACCAGAAGTAAGGAGGCTCAGAGACGTGGCTGCCAGCAGAGCACGACACAGCATGCACTTGACGTACTCCCTCCCTCGTCACTCACACGTCACTCAATCAGGCGTCACTTCTCTCTCCGTCGCCGATTTTTCTCAACGTTCCTCAACATCCTAAGAGTTATTTCAAGATTCACTGTCCGATGTCTTCCTTAAAAGGAGCTTCGAAGACTTGTACCTTTCCTAAATTGACTTCATCGGCTGTTCTGAATTTGAATGCGGTCAAATTTGAATGACGATATCCTCGTAAATAGCCCAGGTGACCGGAAGAGGACTTGGCTTCGGGAGAACTGAAACTCTGTCTTTCGACGGGAGATCAGCGGTGCGATGAGCTTAGTGTGAATGCCTGACAACTCAAGACACGCCAAAAAGAAACGAAAGATTATGAGCCACAATAAATAATGACTCAAAATTTCAGTAATGACGTGTCGTGACAAACTCAGGCGAATATGGTACAGAGAAGTCAAGCAATTAAACCATCTAAACTGTTTATTTCTACATACAGTAAGTCAGTACAGTCATTTCTATAATGTATTACAACTGACTGGTTGAGATATAACTACTTGTACGCTCTACAAAGTTCAATGATTTATGTGGCATAGTATGGAAACTGGGCTTGACGTTTACCAAATTTTTTTCCAAAACATTTAACTCAAGCCAACTCTAAACTAATCAAATAGTTTTGGAATTTTGCTTTCGTGAATATCGATATTTATGATACAATAACTAAACAATTATGCATGCAAGAACTACTTATTCTGGAAAAAACTCAAGATCAGTTTATTTCAGAGCAATTGGCCTATCTATACTGTGAGTAGAATGGCATCCAATCCTCCTTTCACATGCTTTGTACCAGTTTTTCTCCCATGTTTTTGGAGGCATCGAGTTTCAAGCCTCAATTCCAATGGAGTATAAACTGTCTTGAGATAGGCTTCTGTTATCGCAAGGAAGTACGAATTTACTTCGGTTTCTGGCTAAATGAACGTGATGGTCAGTTTAAGAGGATACTAATTGTTTAAGATCTTTATCACCCTTATCGTTCAAAGTTTTATCCATAAAATTACGCACTGAAAACTGACAGAGATCTGAGAACATAAATATATGTAGATGTGTGAATGAATCATTTGTATGGACGTTGTGTAGTAACTTTCTTATAGCTCTAATGGCTCTTTTTGTGGTATGAAAATTACATTCGTTCGTATCTCATGACATACTTCTAATCCATGTTCAAAAACTGGATGAACTAACGTTTTATACAGTATTTCCAAAGTTTCCCGAGGTAATACATTTTTTGTTGAAAACAAAATTGTTTCAGATGCTTTAGTACAGATATCCGAGAAATGAGCTACACTCGTTTGATTACTATCAGTGATAATTCCCAAGAATTTTGATGAGTTAGCTTTTTCAAAGTTGGCTTCCATGTCCAATTTTGAAGATCGACTGACAAGGCTAATGCAAAGAGGTTTCGAGTCAGTGGAACCAAGACTTGAATTTTATCCCTGCTGAGATCCGTGAAAAATTTCTTTCAAAGCTTTCAAACGAATCTTGAATCCCTATTTCTATCGGAATACTAATCACTTGAAGTCACCAAATGAAAAATTTTCTGCTAAAAGATTCATCTTGATAGGATAAATTACCCTCTTTAATGACGTAGATCTTACGTCTGATCTCAAGTCTTTTATGGGATACATTGTTTTCATCATATTAACTATCACAGTAAAATAACCATCGAATCTCGAATGAACTAATTCATTGATCAGTCTAGTGTGCACCTAGGTTAAGTGAATTAGGTTAGATACACCTTAGAATAGCGTCGATGATAGGATGCCGTAAAGTCGCTGAACTTAATCGGGCCCACATGTACATAGCTATACTCAAATGTGTCCGTTGCAATTGCCCTCAGATACAATCTTCAGATGCATCGCTTGGGGTAAACAAAATTGTTAACGGTGTTCTTTAAAATCAAATTTTGAAGCAGCTAAGACGTAATTATATTTAGAATTTAAGAATCCTTCTGTTATGAGTTATGACATATTTAAAACCAATGATGATATATTCATTCGCATAATTAGAAACAAAGAGTTTACTTTTTCTCTTTCACCATTTTTCATCACATACTACTCAGTCTAACTTTTATGGTTTATACAATTTTTCAACAGTTACTATTTATTCATGTGCTCAAATAAATTAGCTCTAATAGTAATAGTACCACAATCAAGTCCCGTAGCACGAACACAGTTTTAATTGAAGAAATGAACACCTCAAATTGCCTGCTCATCAGCGTGATCTTAACTTTTGTCCTGACATCCAGGATAAACATTGAAATCTTGCACTCTTCCTTGAACACAAAGCTTTACTATGGATTGTATTTGAATATTCTTAGATGTGAATACTTTTCTTTCATCATCGTACTACTTTGTCCAATTTTTACAATGAAGTGGAGCTGAACTTAATGCTCGAATATGATGATTATTTTTTGGATATCACCGATACGTAATTCTATGTTGCATTCCCCCAATAAAATTTTGTTTAAAAAAACACACCGAGAAATAAACAGTTAATTTCCAAGAAAAATGATACAAAAAGCGCATCGTTGGCTTTTAGAATACCTTAAAGTAAGGATCCTGAGTTGATCCACACTGATCGGTATCGTAATATCCATGTTACTAGCTGAATGTATGCGTGGGTATTATGATTTGATCGCCTCAACACTGGGATTTGCAAACATGCTTATTTGTATATGTGTGTACGTATATGGGTGTATGTGCTCATATGGGTGTGCATATGTGCACATACACCTGTGTGTACTGGATTATGGCAACTGGTATATAAACTATGAAAACCAGCCTTTTTTCTCACTCTCAACTTCTAACACTACCAACACATCATTTCATTCTTTATTGCAAAGCAATCCAAAGCTTAAACGTCGTATACATGTAAAATGTGGTACCAATATATATTTATCAAATGCAGACATTTTGCGCCATATTTCAAAGATAATGTGATTTTTTTTCTAATATGAAACCCTGATTGGGCTTCATGTTTTCCTTCTTACTCACGTCCAAAAATGCACTTGTTAGGTTAGTGTAGTGCAATTATCATATCATGTCCTACACTCTAGAGTATATGATAACAACCGCGCCTAAGCCTCACATATTTCTGGAAATATTTCTGTACTTGTGAACCGTTGTAAGACAATCGTTTTCATGTTTCTGACTCAGATGGACTGTTTTGTGCCACTATTTCTAGTACGGAAATTTCATAAAATTCAGGCCGTAATAAAAGGTATTTTCTTGGTGTTTCTCAATTGGAATGCTAGTTTATACTGACTAGTTTACGCTGATATTTACGCACATGGTACTTGTGTATATGTGTACGTGTGCACGCTATGCGTGCGTAGATGGGTGAATGTGTCACTATGTAATACTTCATTTCACTTCATTATTATGAAGCATTTATAAAAAATATATATAAATATATTTGTTGCGCGATCATCCACATTTGATACATCAGACGCCTATGAACCAACAATCTTTTCGATACAATATTTAATTAAACATAGTTACAATATTTCATTAGAAATTGTAAGCAGCAACACATACTGAAAAAGTTGCCACGAATTTCCTTCGCTCATTATCCTACATTTCAGAACATCGCACAGCATTTTAAAGAACGCGTATGTTTTGTGATTTCCTCGATGCATAGAAATGTATTTGTGTATGTTTACGTGTGCGTAGGTATGTATGTGCACGTATATGTGGATATATTTACATGTACATGTGCACATGTGTGTAATAAGCCGACAACTGGCATTTTTAACTAGAGATAATGGTCTCTTCCTGTTCACTCTCAACTTGTAATATTACCTAACTTGTCATCTCTCTATTATTGTAAAGCATTCACGTAAAAAACTATACATTTTTTGTGTGATCATCCATTTATATTTAAATAAAATGCATATCAACTAATGATCGTTATGTTAAAATGATTTAATTAGAAATACAAAACTTGTTATTTTCGTGTTCCTCCTGCTTATACTCGTATATATGATTTTTTTCTTTCACGCTTTCGTTGAAATAACATTTTGGAACATCGGCCGAAACAAGCGATTCATAAAGTATTTCCTGGCGTCAAGAATTGCGAAGTTTCATGTCATGTATGTGTAAACTGTCAAAAGTCATGAAGTTGTGTTATCTCTTATAATTATCATTACATGTCTCATCAAATGTAGTTTAAGCAAGATTAGGAGAACATTGCTCTCAATCCTTTTTCGACTAGTGACATGGGTATTACAGTACTCGTGTGTGTATCATCTAAGTGTATTAACTTTAAGATATTTAAAAACCAATGATGGTACTTTTGTACCATCTCTATTGGAAATAAACTGTTCTTCTGAAACAAATGATTCGGGGCAATGTATTCCTACTGTTGCTTAATCTAGGTTTGATAATATATGTAACTGCAATTAGAAAAGAAGACATGATTTCAGTGACTATGCATTGTTGCAAACACTCTTTTTTAGGGCACACACGTTGAAATACGAGCTCAGGGACTTGGGGTATAAGTAATTATTTTTGAAAGTAAAACGGGTGGATTAAAATAATTCAGCTTTTAAGGCAGCGAAATTGACATTCAGGACTATGTTTTCACTCCTACAGATCAGCTAGTGCGCCAATCAAGGGACTCGGAGAAAATATTTCTCACACCACGAATTTATATTCCCATATTAGTTGCACAAAAGAGTCTGCCTGAGTCAAAAACATGATAAGGATTGTTCTACAACGGCACCCAAGACCTTTACAGCACAATTAGAGTAATGCATAAAATAGACCATTTAGATAAGGCTGTCATACTATACGCACGAGCGTATGAAGCGAAACAATACCATCAAGAACATTTTAGGACGTGAATAAGCTAAGAAAACATTAATGTCCCATAAGGGGTTTACATTAGAAAAAATAACATTATTTTTTTAAATGTCATGATGCAAATGTCTTTAATTGATAAACCCACATAGGTGCCATAACGGTCCAGTTCAACGCTTGTACAAAGACGGAGAGAAAAAACATAAAAATGTATCCTGTAGCTAGTTAATTGAAGTTAAATGGTGTTTGTTAATTCATGGAAGCAATAGAGATAAAGACAACAAACTTTGTGGGGGGAAAAACCGACAGCTTACTCGTACAATGACCGATCAAAATAAGGAGTAGAGCAAACTTAACATTATAATATTATTTCGGGTACAGTTTATGCAATATTGGGTGCGAGCACTTCGGATACAAATTAAACTTAAGTCACTCATTGAAAGTTTTCTACTTTATGTAAAAGGGAATTTTAGTGTAAACTAGAAGAGAATGCGAGCGATTGATTCACATCTCGCATTTCACTGCCCTTGTAGCGAATAAAACTAAAGCGAACACGCAATGTATTACTCGTGGACTAAAACCAGATGGCGTTAAAAGAGCGTTAATTTTTTTCCCCTTTAAGCCAAACTCTGGTTCATATTTGACTCAGTTTGGTGCCGCTGTAACGCAATGGCGCGTACCGTCAGGCAGGGTTGCGGAGTCGGAGGAATAAATTTACGACTCCGACTCCGACTCCGCCTTTTCAGAATTTTGCGACTCCGACTCCGACTCCACTTTTCCAGAATTTTGCGACTCCGACTCCGACTCCGACTCCACTTTTCTAAAATTTTGCGACTCCAATACCGACTCCACCTAATCACAAATTTGTCTCTCCAACTCCAACTATTCACACTTTATAAGAAAAATATTACTGCTTGCAGGTATTGCAACCTGTACATATGGTCATTATGATCTTTATTTACGAACGACTTTTAAATTGGCAATAGAATGTTAAAAATCAAGTTTTACTAATATACTCGTGTATCTACTAGTGTCCATGATTCTTCAAAAATGACAGGATTCGATAGCTTTCTTTAAAAAAGACCCGAGACATAGATGACACACAAATAGATCCACCCTAATAGTACCCGCGATTAAAATATTTTTGAACTTGTGCACTGGTAAAACTTTTATCACTGAAACGGTCAATTAGCATCCTTTTGAACGTCACAGACGTACACACCAACCAAGCAAGCAACAACTGTGTATTATATTTCAAATTATTATTGGCAAAGAAGTTTTCAACAAATTAGCCATACCTTTTTTCCACGATAAGCTGGATTTTTTCAACAATAAATTCAATTTTCAAGCAAAATTTTTTACTTTTAAACAAAAGTGAGCAGATGTTAGGTTTTTCACATCATTTGAATGGTATTTATACCATCCAATCAAGCTAATTCCCATTGTTTTAACATAGGGGAAATTAAATACAAAAACATGTATTTGGTTGTAAATTGATGGAGACACCAAGCGTTTCAATATATATAGTTTTTTTGTGCGGACAAATTATCACCGGAGGTTGAAAACTCGAAATAAATCAATTTTCACGAATGATTAAATGCCCAAACCTCCTGAGTTTTAGAGTTGTGAGGACTTAAAGAAACTTTGAAACCTAAAGTACGATACCACGTGCGCGCCAATGTTAGCGCTACCTTTTTCCCTTTTTCACAAGGAATACATAAAACTTTCGCCTGTGTTACAATTTGAAGACAAGCTGTCGTAAAAGGTGCTAAGTATCCAGCATCAGGAGGCAGAGTGTGATTCAGATCTTTG
>JACJUY010016827.1:9927-22984 GCA_014220935.1 Platorchestia sp. MABIK | reverse complement strand
TACCTACCGTGAATAATGAAGAATACCTCGGCAGTGTCTGTTCTGCCTCCAATGATACTACAACAACAAGAGCAGCGGCAGCATCAAGTTTGGGCGATACCTTTAAACGGGTTCGAGCTGAGAAAGGTGTTTCGGGAAGAACAAAGCAACGACACCGGTGAAAGCCCTCATTCAGAAAACTCTGAAGGTAAGTTGTATCACAACCACTGTGCTCTTATTTGAGTTTCTAATACATGGCCCTAAAATCGACGTAAATTATTTTCATTCGCGAATGCAGTTTATCAAAAGAATGTGAAGAAGCTCGAAATCATACAATCAAGAGCACCTGATCCTTGAAGTGTTAATGATGGCAGCAGTCATTTAAAGCGATATTAAGTGTAGCCTTGTATTAAATGGGGATGAGGGGAATGCCGGATACGGGTATTGTCTCAACTGACCATCATTTACCATGTTCATTGCGCACGTAGCACTAAAATTAGATTTTTTCATGTGCTTATAACGAAAGATTGATAGTATAATAGAGTTTTTTTAAATTATTAAAATACAATTTATTTTCCAACTTTTCAACTTAGCAAAACTGTTTTAGTTCTCCACGTGTTAGAATACAAAGATAGTCACATATCATTTTACTAGAATAAACACTTTATTTCTTAAAAATTCCTTAATCAGTCTTTAAAAGGCAACGTTCGATGCTACTAACATCATCCTCGGGTTGCCAGAGACAAAACAAACAGTCACTTTGATAAAACTCCGTCAATCCAAAATTTAAGCTACATCAGACTGAATATAAATATTGGTAATCCCATTGTGATATGACCAGATAGGTAGGACTTATTGTGTGCAAGATTAAAATTACAGATGCCTAGTTATTGATCACCAGATATTCATATGGTAACGGCACCAGAGATAGAAGCAAAATGGACGATCTACCGGAGGTTCCAAACGTCTAAGCCACAGTCCTACAGAAAAATTTTAGAGCAAAAAATAATTTGTATTTTCGTTGAGGGTAGGTTCAAGTTTATGAATGTGCAGTGCATCTATACCTTGAACTCTTTCCCGGTGAAGCCGATTTTATACGGAAGGTACGTGGACGATATTATCGTTGAAATTGAGATGGTAGAGCAGTTGGAGATGTTGAGGAATTTAATGACTGATAATCCGGTGTTACTTTTACGTATGAGCTGGGTGTAAATTTAAAGCTGCCTTTTCTTGACGTTTCAGTTGAAGCATCTCAGGGTGCTTTTCGCATAACTGGGTATGTAAAGCCCTCGCATGCTGGTGGAACCAGAAACTACGATTGTGATGCAGCGCATGTTTATTAAGAAGGCGTTATCCATACCTTGTTAAAGAGCACTTATGAAATGTGCAACAGCTGGGCTAGTTTTAACTCAGAAATGCTACGATGTAAGCGGTTGCTAGGTGATAACAATTTCTCCAATACGCTTATTGATGGAATTGGTAACTTCGTAAATCCAATTTGGATGAGGACCATAATCCGGGATATTATGCAAAACATAAATATATTCTATGAAAATCAAATGCATGGTAATTACAAAATTGATGAACGTGTCTTCCAAAATGTTGCTGGAACTTTCGTGAAACCCATAGATCCAGATATGTCAATAAAACCTCGTGTGTACTACAAAATCACAAAATCAGTGATCTAGTTAAAAACAATATTTCCAGATCCGGAGTCAGTGACCTTGGCAGAAGCAATGTGATATATCAGTTCGAATGTAACAGGATAGAACGCAAGTCTTTCAATAAATGTTGCATTGGCATGACTAGGATGACGCTGAAGCTAAGATTAAACTCGCGCAAATACTCGTATTAAGGCCCTACTTTTAATCATTTACGTGTTGATCATAGCTGTAAGCCCTCAAATGAAGATCTGTGCTCAAATGCAATAAGATGCATAATTTTGTAAAATGGAGCATATTCAAATAATAGAAGTCATAAACGTAAACCTAGCCTCAACGAAATTATAAATAATTTTTTTGTTCTCAAATTGTTTAATAGGACTGTGGCTTATAGACGTAAGAAACCTCCAGTAGCTCATTCATTTTGCCTCTATCTCTGATGACGTTAACATGCGAATATCTGGTGAGCAGTAACAACTAGTTTTCTGCAATTTCAATTATGTACAAAATTACCCTACCTAGTCTTCCCGCATTGTGATATTTGATACAAATATTTTTGATCCAAATATTTTTTGTTCTGCCTAATTTAGCTTAAATCAGTGATTCTCTTTGTATTCTAACATGTGTAGAACTATTGAAACACAAGTCATTCGATATTTTTCTCTAACAAAGTTTTTTTCCCAGCCAGGATACCTTTATTAATTAAATGAGTAAAAATACTGATATAGAGCCTGAAACGAAGGATAAACTTTACAAACCTATGCTGTGAGGAGCATTTATTCTCACTAAAATTTGACCAGGAAACTATTAAAGGTGTTTCGTACTCAGAATATTCATTCGTTGGATAGCAATCCTACACTTGATAACCAACTACTTTTTTCAACAGGATCAAACAAATTGGGATGGAGGAGAGGCGAGAGGCCCGTCACTTATCTTCCAGCCCTCACTTGGGCATTTGAAAATTGTGCGCCAGCCCTTGACGAGCCAGTTTTACTCGAGTTAGACGGAAAGACACAGGGTGTATTCTAAGATGAAGTGTCACAGAAGGTTTAGACCCCTCAGGGCATACAACTATTATATCCATGGGAACTAGCGATCCCAGGGGAATTTCTGAGGCCCAGCAGAAGGTAAGGTAGGCATTCCTTATGATTTCATATGCTTTTGTTTTACTACGGATCAAATTTTTGCAGCTTAATGCTAACTTTCTTGCTGTTTATTACGTTCTTCCATAACTTCTATCATGTTTCATAAACTTCTGTGTATTTTGTTGATTCTGAAAACAAGGTGTGGAGACACGCCTTGTTCATAGATTCCCCGTTTGCTTAATTCCCTACAAATTTGTGTGTTCCATCTTCCACTCTTATTGCATTAATATGGTTAGGGAGGCTTATCCTAATATTCTAGATTTAGCTTAGGTAAAGGATTAATTTTAATAAATTATTTTATTTATACCTTTTTTGGGTGCTTAATGCCGATCGGGCTTTGCATTTACGTAGAAAATTTTAAGCAATAGATAACTCAAATGTCAAAACATGTTTTAATAACTGCGAGTCCAGTATGTGATCGTAGAAATAAGACCAGCGCAGTCAATGCTGTAATTGGACTGGTGTGCTTAATTTTCGGTCAAGATGAGCCGGTTTTTTGTTCCTTTACATAATAAACAGTGGGGATAAGCATTTGATTGTTTACTAAGCTTTGCCATTAGAAACTCTCTGTCACGATCAGCGAAGTTGTCGTTTTGAAGAGCAATACTCAAATATTTAATATATATAGTTATTATTTAATATATATATATATAAAATATTTGAGTGTTGCTATTCAAAACGACAACTTTCGGCCGCGCATAGCCGAGATTTATCGCCTCTCAGCGACCCTCAAATAAATATATGCATATATATTTATATATATATTTGTATTCGAGGGTCGTTTAGAGGCGATAAATCTCGGCTGTGCGCGACCGAAAGTTTTTTTTTAATGCCAAATTCAAGGATGGCCATCCGCGAATCATGTACGCATCGCCGGTGAAATGGGTCGAGCAGGGACGTAGCATGGACTTAGCATGTATGATCGTCGCGGGCGGCCGCGGACGTATCTGAGCCCAAAAGTTCGTCCCTAAGTGGACATTTCGCCAACGATGCGGAGGCGATTTACCGATGATACGTCCCTTAGGTTCTTTCTTGCTCGGCCATAACACATCGGCGATACGTTCTCGATTTTCAAATGGGCATTGGAGCGCACGAGATCTCCTACTTTGAGTTTTAAAGTTTCTTTAAGTCCTTATAACTCGTAAACTAAGGCGTTTCGGCATTTTATCACTCGTGACAATCTATTTATTTTAATTTTTTTTCCTATTATTGAAATTTGTACGCACGAAAAACACTATAAAGTGTTGAATATTCTTTTCAAATAAAATGCCAAGTGTCTCCTTAAACGAATAAATGAATAACTAATTTGGGTATTTCCTGTGCATTACTTCTATGTTATTACAATGTTCAATTCAGTATTGAACAAATAAAATTGGTTCGTCCGTCTTGGTTGGTTGGTCTGTCCCTTTCACGCTCTGAAAGGATGCTTAATGATCGTATCTGTGATACGAGTTTCACCAGTGCACAAGCACATGAATATTTTAATCGTGGCTACTATTAGGATGGATTTTTTTATTTGTCACCCACATCTGGAAGATTGGTTTACGACAATATCGAACACCCGTCATTGATGACAGGTCGTGTACACTGTTATTTACATATATACATATATATAACTGAAAGGTGTCTTCTGAGTAGGCAACGTAGGCAGTGCATCCCCTGATAAGCATAGATAAGCATCAACAGTTTTTTTATTCCTAAGTATGCTCCGATTCAACGAAATTACAATAGTTGATTCAATCACTGTGCTCAAAATCCCCAAAATTATGCTATATCATACATACATGTAGATAAGGTATGAAAAATTTGCACACCGCCTTTTCTTCTCTGTATCTACACTATGCAGGGTAACAATGCAGAAAAGGTGACATATTGTAGCTCAAACAATTTTACATCTCGGCTATAATAGGCCAAAGTTGTTCTGTTTTCTTCGCAGGGGCCTGACATTTTCGGAACGTTTTGTTTACGAATAAAAGCCACTTTTAGCTTCTCTGTGTGTAAAATGATACTGTCTTTTATTCTCGTTTGACTTTTTACTAGGTATTTGACCCTTTCTTATTTTAATAAGCGCCCATGATGTTTTCATTTGATATTTTTAGTGCTTTTTGGAACGTTTTCAGTAAGAAAATTTGTACAATCGTATATATGCACCAATTATTGCAGCAGAGATAGTGCATTGCTTTCAGTTACAATATGAGTGTAACTAAGTGAAGTATTTGCTAGTGTTGTGATATTATTTTCATTGCAGCTCTTTCACGTTGTATTTTATATTTTCAAGTGTCCCAATGCCGATTTTGGTTACCTCACAAAATTTTCAAAACTTTCTTAAGAATAAGTCATAATTTATATAATGCTGAGAAACAGACACAATTTCGGTTTTTGAAATTGTGAAAACATAATGATGAAAATCTCCATTTCAGCGTGTGCTTACTTAGCAACTTGGGAGTGATCAGAAGATAAAAATTGAACACAAAAATGAAATGATAAAATACAATAAAACTCTTGAAGAACCAAACAAATTTCCAGGAACAACTTTAGAAATGGGCGGAAATTTTCATTATTAATGCATGTTAACTTGACCTAAAGTAAGGAAGTAGACAAAACCAAGAAATAAATTTGAAGTACATAGGTACAAGAAATAGCTGAAAAAATCAACTAATATTTCAGTTATTAACATGGAAATGAGATAATTGAATTTTCATTCTCAATAGCCATTACGTAACCTGAAAACTAGAACTCATTATGTATCAGACCATAGCTTCAGGTTTTTGGCAAAGACTAGTCATTATCAATATATAACCTAAAGATTAGAAATATTTATGATCACAACATAACTTTTGGTTACTGCAAAGACTAGTCATTATCAATCAATACACCAAAGCAACATCAAAAGAAAGACTGGCAGAAATCTTTTTAAGGAACCACTGTTATAGAATATGGACACAGTAAGAGCGTACAGAGTTACCACTCTTTATGTGAGTACAATGTGGTACATCAGCTGAGCTGTTCTGCAAGTAACTTGCAACACATTAACTACTAGTTTCTAGATCCTATGTAATAATTAAAGTTGGAATGAGAGAAGCAGAAACAAACAGAATGAATTTGCGTTGCTTTCAATTACTAATTCCGGCTTTTTCACTGTAATATATGCATTATTGCTCCAGCACGAAAATAACACCTCGCACTCGTGGGTATCACATTTATGTGTGCGAACCCACAATGACCATTCATATCAATAACCATTGATCGTATTAAGTGATAGGTATAAATACACTGTTTCGAACCTCGAACAAAATAATCAATAAAAATATTGCGTATTTTTGTAGCTTTTCAGTAAAGTATTTTACCTCTGTTTTGTTTACTTTCGGTTTTAAACAATTATGAATAATTTTTGCAAAAATTAGAATCGGAGACACCAAAAAATAACGACTCCAACCTGGACTCCACCAGATCCGAATGAACGACTACGACTCCGACTCCGACTCCACCACATTTGGAAATGCGACTCCCTCCGACTCCGACTCCACACACATTCAGAGAAGCGACTCCGACTCCGACTCCACTCTAAAACATGCGACTCCGGCGACTCCGACTCCCGACTCCGACTCCGACTCCGCAACCCGGCTTAAAAGTCGAACCAGGTTATGCTCTGACTAAATCTGAAGATTATTAGGATCCAGTACGCATAGGTTGTTTTGAAAATTCAAAGCGTAAGATTATTCACTGGCAATTAATCAAGACTCTCAACACAGGGTTTCCTAATCCGTTACGTGATCTTTACTTATTCTAGCTAGAACAGTTCTAACATAGTTGAAGGGATGTTCACCAAGCCTTTCAAAATAAAAGCATAAAAAACTAGACTCAACCTTTCCGTGAGAAAATTACGCGTTTTCAAAGTTTGACCGAACGATACTCCTGGACAGCACCCCGATCAGTTAACACTAAACATAAACTCATGTGACGAGGGACTTAGGAAGTGGTGGTCTAAAGAACTGAGCGATAAATTTTATTGTATTTTGTTTGCGGGCAAGAGAGCTGCAAAATGGTTTATGACACTTGGGTATGGGATTTTTAAAACTGGGATTTTGAGGCACCTTCAGAATTATCGGTTGGAGGCTTTCGTCAGGCATCTCAACTGCGATGACGTGTCACCAGGAAGCTTATGTAAACTCAAACGAAATTTTTGCCCGTATTCCATTACTTGGTTGTTGATAAAAATGGTAGGAGGATCTTAGAAGGTACGAAGTGCACGTCTTGTATCATGCCTTAAATAACCCTCACGTAGGTTGCCGGAGCCTGCTTGGAACGGAACACAAACTGAGATCTCTACTGAACAAATGAAGTTTAAGCTTGTCTTGAGCATCACTATGTTGATTATTCACCATTTGTTGGAGATTTTCAGAGCATTTCATCATTACTTTCAGCATTGAACCGATGTTTTCATAACCTTTTTAGGCTTTTTGAAAATAATGTTAATTCCTCATGTATTAAATTTAGCTGATATTCATGCATACATTGACTTTCACAAAATTTTATTCGTTGATGGACATTTTTTTTGTTAAAAATAATCAACTGATTTTGAGGCTCATAAAATATTAAGGTTGTTGATGGAATATTTTCAATCAAATTTGGGATTTTGTTTTCACTCTAATTTCTACTCTCTGATTTATCATAAAAGAAAAAAATACAGGTTGTCTACACGTGGTCAGTGTCAGAAAACGTCTATGCAATTTTTGCTGCATCCTTATTTCGTACAATTTTAATTTCGTGCAAAATGAATTTCGCAAAATTTTTGTTGGATTTTTCATCGTTATTCAACGTCACTTTTACCCCACATTCGATGGCTTTATGAGGGCAAATCCAAATCAGTGTGAAAATTCAAAAAATATTTTGTTGGTGCCACGTTTGTCACTGATATATGTATCGCACATTTTTGATAAAACTCAAAAGTTTTATCATGTTTCACACCACACATGTATACATTTTCGCTCATATAATGGGATACATTTGCTATATTATTGCATTTTTATTATACTAATTCTTAACCTACATTATTTGTGCAAATTCTTAATTCAAGTCAGATAAATAAATAAAGAGTTTTTTCATAAAAGTGTTTGTATATTTAATGGCGAATTTCAATCAATCTAATTGTCACCGTGGTTTGCCTATAAATGTAATTTTCTCAAATTTGCCTAGTGCATTTTTTTAACTTCTCCCATTATTTTCACCGCCTTACCTTTTGCAATCAGACGTTACACATCTACTCGTACTGCAAAAAACGAGTTTGGACTGTAATGAGGAACGATTAGCTTAGATATGTTTACTTTCATGGCGTTTCGTGGGAGTAAAAATTACTCGTCAGGTTGTGAAATTATAGCAACGCCATTTTGACTTGCACTTATTCATTACTTGAACGAGAAACTTGTGACTGCAGATGGCAAAACGCGCTATATAGTGACTGAAAGTCGGTGTAAGCACCGTTCAAACTTGTGACTGCAGATGGCAAAACGCGCTATATAGTGACTGAAAGCCGGTGTAAGCACCATTCAAACTTGTGACTGCAGATGGCAAAACGCGTTATATAGTGACTGAAAGCCGGTGTAAGCACCGTTCAAACTTGTGACAGCAGATGGCAAAACGCGCTCTATAATGACTGAAAGCCGGTGTAAGCACCATTCAAACTTGGATACAGCCCTCCAAAAATTTTACATAGGGAATCCTTTCTCAATGTGAAGTAAATCAATTAAAACAAAATATGCAGAAAAATATCTGAAAACATATAAGATAACTTATACAAATGGGCAGAAAATGAAAACACATGGAATGAGAAAGAGAGAGAGTCTTCTTAATTTTTTCTGTTTTTTAGAAATCCAATCATCGTGATAGAATGATTTCAGTGCCATTCGATGTAAATTTTATTCCCATGATCTAGATTATTGTATATTTTTCGAGTTTATAATGATTTCGGAGCTACTGCAAAATTGTCGTAATTTGAATTTTGAAGAAGTTGCACAAAAATTACTGTAAGTAAAAATCAAAAACCACGAGAAGTTAGTTTAAATTTGATAAGGTACCTGAGTAAAATTTCATTTAACATATTTTTCAACTTTGATGGAAGAAACTATGCATCAAATCGCTTCACTATGTTCGTGTAAAAGGTTTTGAGTCATTTATTAGTGATACGAGGAATTCCACAGAGAGAAAGTTGAGTTCTTCAAGGGTCGCAGGAACTTCAAATTTAATTCTTGCTCTCAGTAGTTTTTATTTTTGGGGCTCATAATTTACTAATTATTGCTTACAACAGCGATGAAACACTCAACTGCTTATTCATTTATGGTTTCACGCTCTATGAAGGAAATCTCATCCTGCAGTTTTTGTGCAATTTCTGCAGTATACTGGAGCACGACATATATGAACTTATTTCATAGAAACTCCGCATTAAACATTTAATGTCTCAACATTTCGAAGCCTGGAGAAACGTACAGACTTTAATTTAATTTTGAATTCGAATATTTCAGACGCCGTCAGTGCGGTCTGGCCCACCTCGTTCCACTGACGTGACGGGAAGGGTGAGTCTTTCTCCATCACTGTAAACGAAAACCTTTAAATGCATAACGTTCTTGTACAGTTGGATTTGTTCCTGAAGGTCGTTGTATTCCAAAATTAGGAATAGATGTGAAGCCCTCCACGTTTAATCGGGGTCACTTTAGAAGATTAGGGGATTAATAATATCTGGGAGAAATTTTGAATCGACTAAGATTGGATGGCTTTTGAGTCCCAACTTAATTTGTATTACCTTCAGTTCTTTGTGTTCTTCTTGCTGAATTTACTTTGTTTCTGTTCACAGTAGTTCCATGTTCATTACATTTCCTCACTGTTCATAAACCGTTTTCTTATCGCGGGAGTCGCTTTCAGGAAACTTGTTCACAGCTTTTAAGCTTGAAATTCTGAGACAATGAAAATTCTTAGATCCTTAGTCAGCTGTATTTTAGGGGTCTTCAACTCTTCAACTGTTGAAAATAAAGAATTACATCTGTAACTCACAGATGATTTGAATACTCGTGCGTATGTAGGATTTAATTTTTTAAATACTGTTAATAACCATTGATATTATGTATTAAGGTTTGTGTCTTATTTGTATGCTTTTCTTGTCACAAAGCCAGTTGTATTCTGTTCATTCAACTTCCTACTGTGCAGCAGATATTCTGAAGATTTAAAAAAATTTTTATCCGAATAAAAAACAAGATTTTCAATAACATGAAACAAACAGAATCAAAATATCCCAATTTGAACAGGAGGTATAATTTGTACAAACATAGGGGACATTTTTGTGGGACACCCGGTACAAGTATTATCCTCCGGAAAGCTCCATTTTGGTGCAATCACCAATACTATTCCGAGTGTCCCACGAAATTGTTCCCAACTTTTTCATTGATTATATCCCGCTTTAAATTGACGTACATGAATTGTCTTTTTACACAATGTAGTAAATTTTGTTTCCTTATATATCTAATAATTTAAGTTTGTGAAAATCGGTTGAAAAACTCTTTACAATGATCGATTTACTGAGAGGGGTAGAACAAACAATTGTTCGAAGAAAAAGTCCTTTAAACAATGTTGATATTCTTTCTTATTTTGTACTTTCCAAAAAACCAAACAAACAAAAATTTAAAAGAGAAACAAATCATTACCTTGAATGACGTTTCAATAAATATAGTAATTTAGTATATTTCGACGTACCCTCCATTTCTCTACGGCAAGTATTACTTTTAGCCACCATTGAACGAAGAATTTTGCAGATTATTTCACCGTTTTCTTTCAGTTCTTGAAACACTTCTTCACTTCGTTGACGAAGAATTATCAATGATGGAGGTGATACATACTTGGTGGTATGTAGGATACATCATTGTGAAATTATTTTTAGCAGTAGGTATTGAGAAATGAAGAAGTACACCAGTGTTGTTTTTAAAGCTTTTCCTCTGAACAGTTAGTTTTTCTATCTATTTCAGTAAATCGATCATTGTAAAGTGGTTATTCAACGGTTTTCAAAAACTTAAATTATTCGAAAAGGAAACAAAATTTACCACATTGTGCAAAAATAGAAAATTCAAACGTGTTAATTTAAAGCGGAGATATCAATTAAAAAGTCGGGGGCATTTTTGCGGGACACCAAGTATTGTAAAACGTCAGGTGCCTCCTTAAATTTATAAATAAATAAACTTTTTTGTGCGTAATTTTTCCTATGTTATTACAGTGGGGATCTCATGAAATTCATTCAATTGGTTGCTCCGTCTCTCTCTGACGCTCTTAAAAGGATGCTTAATGAATAGATGCCTAATGACCGTATCTGTGGTACGAGTTTCACCAGTGCACACGAACAAGAATATTTTAATCGCGGGTACTATTGGAATGGATGTATTTGTTGGTCATCCACATCTGGAAGATTTGTCTGTAAAAATATCGAATCTCGTCATTTTTGACGGGCCGTGTACACTAGTATGTAGTAAACGAACTTTCCAATGTTCGCGCGCCCAGTATACACTCGCTGGCAGCCCAAGGTCCCCCCTGTTCTGGCAATGCATTGAGGACGCCTTGACAGTGGTCAGCGGCGTGTACGCCGTTAGGGTCTCTGACGACGAAGACTACGTCCGCTTTGCGCCCAAACAGCAAATGAAGGCGGAGTGGACAAACGTGAACCTAGCTACTCCAAATATCCTGTCGTGCTCCTTGAAGGCGGCCAAACTCGGTAAGCTCTGAATATTTCATCGTTTTAGAACTGAGCTCATTGAAAACTTAGCTCCGTAACACATTCTTGAAACGTAAATAAACCTACAGCCTAGATATATGAAAATTATTTAAATGATTAAATAGATGTGAACGAGCATCGAGGTAGGAGTTACCGCATAGGAAATATGTTATCTAGTCCTTCGCATTCAGCTACTAGGCGTTTGACATCAGTTATTTTAAAAGTTTCACAAGATATAAATTTTATTCCTATTCAAGGAATTTAGAGGTTCTATTCATTTTAAGAAATAAGCCGATTTTAAACAACTATCTTAGTTCTTTCCCGTTGTCAATGGTTTTTAAGGTAGTGATTATCAGGAAGTTTCAATGGTTAACAGGTAGTTTTTAAGGTAGTTTCAATTTATCATCTTTCTAATTCATTTCATATTTTTTCACGTACATTTATTTTGCTGAAGATGAGCGAATGCTCGAAACGTTCAATTTTATTGTTTTACTTGCAATTTTTCATTCGAGTAAATGTTTTATACGGTATTTTTAGTTCTCTCCTCTTAACTGAAGATCAGGAAGACCCCCCATTAACTTTTTTGAACGATTTTATTTGGCTTTTTGCATATTCACCATAACATGAATCACTAATTTTTTCGAGTGCAAAATCCAAGAGAAATACCATGAAAATGCATCAATAAATAACATGAATTTATTTTTCACAGCGAGTCAAGTATTTCAGTAGCAGTTATAATTGAGTGTTTAAATATAAGAACGTTCTACTGTATACTGAATAAATCATTGATATTTGCTATACGTCCAATCAAATTTATCGAATGAGGTAAGTGATTGTCAGTGTTCATTAATTTTTAATTGCTCAATAGTGCCTATCAAGAACAATGAAAATCTATTTATTTGTGCTCGTTTTCTTCTCATTTTATTCTTTTTCAAGAATGCTTTCTAAATTCCACAAAGAGCATGACCTAAAATTTTTCCGAGAATATTCCAACTAAGGACGTAGGCACGGTACGAGACTTCAATGCAATTATTTCTATTGAATCGTGGAACATGATTGATAAAATTCACTGTATCCCAGCTGAGATGTTGTAGCGGTCAGTTAGGAATCTCAACAGCAGATTTCAAGAATGCATTCAGGGGAACGCCATCTGCGGAACGTAATTTAAAAAATGAAAATTTCATCTCTGTTTCTCAAAAGGCATGTTTTAAGGTTTCAATTACTATGAATGAAATATTTTTGTCTCCTGGTTTTATTGGATTGTTAAAAACTTCACGTTTTTTTGGTCACTCTGTAGATTAATATATTGCGTAAATTCAAGTAATTGAACCTTTTATTAGTTGTTTTATATCAACACTTTCAGTGTGCGGAACTATTTTTGTTCTGAACTTTACCATAACTTAGGTTTTCTTTAATGGCTAGAATGGTTTCCGTTTCCGCTTGTGCCGCCCTTCGTGTATTCGTGTACCGAGCTACATAAAAGCGCTTGTTGTGTATGAGTAATCGCACTTTGATCGAGCTCTTCC
>JACJUY010016823.1:0-13063 GCA_014220935.1 Platorchestia sp. MABIK | reverse complement strand
CTATGCCTCCTACCCAGCGTCTGAATTCGATGATTCATCGCCTTTCATCCCCTCCATCCATGAGGCGCAGTGTTTTGCTACAGTACTCCTAGGGGAAAGATGTGAGGTCCCGAATTACCATTTAGGTAGACTTTCGTTTTGTTGAAATGGAAATTTTGCTTTGTTTTGTTTCGAACTTTTTTCAATTCGCTGCCGTTGTTTTTGCAGTGCCTATCCATCAACCCTTTATTGTGTTTCATTAACTTCCTCTAATCTTGACGTTTCTATGCTTCGGGTGTGGCGGTACACTTATTGTATAAATTCCTCGTTCTTTTAATTTCATTCTAAATAGTGTTTTCTCTTTCTTCCGTCCTCTCTCATGAACACCTTTGTTGTGGTCAGGGAGACTTGAACAAACTTGAAGTGTAATTTAATTCAATACTCATTTTTCGTACATTGGTAAAGTAACGAAAGGAAATAATTCTACGGAAGTTTTCTTTAAATTGTGTAATGCGTGAGGAATTCAAATTTTCATTATTTAAAATATGTTCAAGCGTTTTCCACGCGATAGAGGCAAATTTTAGCAAATAGTTTTCCTGAGCGCGATGTCTCCTCAGAACTGAACACGTGGTGGACGTCGTGTCCGCCTGTCAACTCAGAGACAATCTATTAACTAATCTGTATCAGCCATTAATGGACTAACATTATCTCGTAGTCAGTGTACTCTTGTTGCTCGCCAGAATTATAGCCGAGTCATCTATTAACGGAAATTTTGAGTCCGAATTAATTTATCGCACGTAAAAGCTTTATGATGTTCTTTATCAAAGAGCGTCCCCAATATCTGAAAATTGTTCAACTTTGCCGTTCTGTGTTTTGGGAGTCAAATGATTCATTTTAGTTTTAGAGTAGTATTATGTCAACCAGCATGTGGTATTTTCGTTCTTTTAAAACCCACATTGATTTTTTTCATGTGATCCGCTGAATGTGATGTGATCCGCTGTGAGAATTTCACTGCTAAATTTCGACCATTACCATAAGCCGGTCTATTTTCTACCATAAAGCTATTCATTGTGTGAAGTAAGTTTCAAAAGCCAGTATTTATTAGCTTGTCTGTTGTTAAAAGACATGCAGATTTAATTACTTAATAACGTTTACAATTAGATACAGTGGTACATTACAAGAGACTTATGTGGAAATGTAACCATAAATTTATCACCATCATCACAATTACATTCCTCATTCATCGATTTTTTTTAGTTTAGCGTTGGCTTTTCCGGGTTGCGCGTAACGAGTCCTGTGGATTTCTTTTCAATACACGAAGGTCGCACCACACTTGATCTCGTGCCCATTACACAGACTGTTTGTATTGCGATGGAGCTCATTTTGATGGACGAGTGCTCACGTTGTGTTCTGTTAATGCATGGCCGCTTCCGTGGCTGTTTGTCTCATTCACTGGCTTTGGTGCTCTGTTATAAGGTTTCCATTTACCTGAGTGATTTTCCTATTTTTATTCCTCGTCTTTACTTTTGGTCCAGTTCACTATTTTAAATTTTTCTTTCTTAGATTTCTCTCATCGTGGCGCATGCAATACGCTTGAAAAGTCTATCATCTAGAGCAGCATGCCTTCATTAAAGTGTTCTTAAATTTTCAATACTACATTAATATTATGCACTGAATACTCTACACTGATAAATACTTTGAATTTCTTCTTTGGTGTTTTCTTTGTCCTTTGGTTATTCTTGGTGGTGAAAAGTTGTCATCTGATGAAGCTGACCTTGTTAAAGTTTGTTTGGTATGTAGGCTAGTTTATGAAGTAGTCATCTCGAATGTAAGCGTCCACATTTAGCGAACGCCTTATCCCTCGCTGATAGGTTGTAGCCAATACAGGCCTCCACTTGTGTGAACTCGAGGCCGGACGTTGCTGGAGGTGAGTCATGTCCACGAAGGAGAAGTGCGAATAGTAAAAACTTTTGTTCTGCATGCTATGGGATGACAAATTTTTGATTCATGATAGCGTTTAGTAATTTATCAAGTAAGGAACTAACGTAGAATGATGTTACAGCCGCCAATTCTGCCAGTGATATTAATGAATTACTTGTTATATTTTTCAATATTAAACGATTTACTTTAAATTTTGAGAATAATGGCAAAATATGTATAAAATTATAGAAGTCGTAATTTCTCACCTTGAAGTGGAAGGAATATTGTACATACTGATAATTGATGTTATGTCTGTTGACTTTCATTTGTTATGTCAGGCCCCTGACAAGTCCCCGGTCATTTCCCCTCACCGGATGTCGCTTAAAGAGAAGATGAAGTTCTTCGAGGAGGAAATGAGTGAAAAGCAGCCCAAAGGTTAGTTTAATATGTTAATAGTATTGGAAACTGAAATTTGAAACTGCATTTTTGAATCAGTTTCTCACTCTTTCTGCAGGATCTATAGGCATGTGCATCTTCCACATGTTTTAGGATATTCAGAGTCTCCAATAAAGATGTACAGGATGTTCCATAAAAAACGTGCATGGTGTCCCATGAAGAATCGCTCACTTTGGGTTCAATACTTTACAGTTTTTTCTATTTTTTAATCTCTTTAATATTAATTTCACTTACGTTAAAGTTTCTACTCCGTTGTTGGCAGCAATTTCAGTTTTTTCATTTTATTTAGTGCGTTTATACAATTTTATTTTCAGAAAAGAAGTCTTTCTCGTACTTGAGTGCGGACGAAGTGAGCAGGATGAAGGAGTACGAAGGTGAGACTTGTTTTGCTGTCTTGCATGGTAGACAGGCCCACGCTGGTGCAAAACTCTGGCAGCTTAGGCCGCTATTGAGCTTGTAGGCTTCTCATGCGAATTCTTGTGTGCGCCTTCCGTACGCACAACTATTGCGTAGCGCATCAAAGGAGCTTTGCAAATAATCTGTTTACCTTTACTAAAACTGCTCCTTGAGATTCGTGAGCTAAATTTTTTCTCTCCAGGCTTCGTTTATTTGTTCAGTGAGTTCTTTTTGAGGCTCCTTGAATGGTATAGTTGAATTCCATAATCCCTAGTCAAGTTGGCCGATGTCTTTTCGTGACCGTCTGACTTTCATTTAGTTCGTCTGTTTATTTCATTTACATTTCAATGTTTTTATGTAGCAGTTTTATAATGAACATTACGATACTTTTTTCTCCAAATAAAAAATGGAGTGGGGTAGTAAAAGTATCTTACATAGCTTATTTTTCAATGAAGTTCTAAGTGTTTCTCATTTGGATATTAAAAGCTTCAATAGGATATAGGGT
Organism: Platorchestia sp. MABIK; assembly: GCA_014220935.1. Lineage (NCBI taxonomy): Eukaryota > Metazoa > Arthropoda > Malacostraca > Amphipoda > Talitridae > Platorchestia > Platorchestia sp. MABIK. The sequence goes on along the minus strand of JACJUY010016823.1, from coordinate 9,807 downwards.
TGATATATTTTGATAAAGTTATTCGTGAAAGCTTTAATTTCGGTTCATGTGCGGTTTTGCAGTATGAATTCCGCTGCAAAATGGATTTCAGGGGGTTTTCTGATATTCAGAATCTGGATACTAATAGACCTTTTTTCTGTCTCTGCAGAGTTTGTCTTACCACCTTAATTCTTGATGTTTCTCTCTGACGCGAACCCATTTGCTGAACTGAAACTCCCTTAGCTCACTCATGACGGCAGAGCGGTATTGAATGGAATCTAACGCCTCTCCGAAAGTCTTGGGAAGATTTGATACCGCAGCACCAATTCCTAGTTTAAGATTTAGCTCCTTTTATAAGTCATTTTCACATTACGTCTTCACTTGTCGCGCCCCCTATCACCCCTCCTGGGAATACAACTATTGCATCTATGGGAATATGGGAATTAGCGCATCCAGGGGGAAAATGTGTAAGGGCCCGAGCTGAGAGTTAGGTAGGCCTTCTTTCTGGTGAAATTAGATATTTTTGTCATGTTAAGGACCACTTTTTTCGGTTCACTGCTGTCCTGTATTTTCAGCACCTACTACTTTCTTGTTCAACTATGATCTTGTTTCATGAACTTCTTTCCCAACTTACTGTTTCTATGCCCCTTCTGCATAGATTCCGCATTCCCTAATATCCATACTAAATGGTGACTTCCTCTTCCTCTCTTCGATACGCTCTTTTTTGTAGCGGTTTGGAGCCTTAAACTAACCTATAATCTAATCTCCACCTGTCGCGTGGTCATAACAAGGGCGTCGCACGCTGCCGACTCGAGAAAACAGGGATACTGAAATCGATTTTTTCGGAAACCAAACGCAATAATGGAATCCACTGTCAGAAGTTGTATGCTAAGTGAATCGGTTTCCTGTTGATGAGAAACTTTGCAAGCTTCTTTTTGGTGGCTCGCTCATTGAAATTTTAGCTGAGAAACCGTAGACTTAATTTTGATGTGTAATTGAACCTGACTTCGTCTGATGCGCGCTGTTGTGAGGTAATTTTTATGTCGACAGGTGTCAGCTGGTAGGTATTCGCTCATGGCTCTGTGTCTAGAATGACGCCAAACTTTTTTTCAGGTGATAGCTATCATGTAAATTATGTTTTGTAACTTGCCTCATCCTCCGGAATCGGGTTTATTTTTGGGATATATTTTCGGGGTTCGTGAGTCTCGCAGAGGAAGGCTAGATAATAGCACTCGCCGGATATCAGAAGCTCCAAATTGATTCTAATAGTACGAAGGCATATTCGTTATTTAATATGTATCAAGGTTACCTTGAATCAGATACGTGGCACTCCTGTCGTACAATTTGTATTTTGATCTAATTTTTCAGAGGTGTTGGAACTAATTCAATAGCGTTAGTATAATATTTTGGAAGGTGTGGCCAGTAAAGGCAGTGTGAAGTAATGTCCGTGAACTCTTAGGGAAATTAACGTTGTTCAGTCTTAACACTTTGCTTGATCCCTTGTCTCAGTTTAGAGATGTTCGGCGTCCGTGATAAAAGAGAACATATTGTGTGAGCAGAACGCCAAATCAGCGCTCGAGGCCAGCTCCCTCAGCTTTCAGACGACGAGGAGAAAGTTGACGATGAGGAGCTGCTGGATGAGTTGGCCATGCAGCTCGGCGGCGGTCAGCTTTCTGCCGCTCAGCTTGCTGCCGTGGACCCTCCTGGTCTGCCCGCCCAGCCTCAGCCTGCTCAGAGGTGACGTCTTCTTCTTTGTGTGCAGTTTGAGATTGTCTTGTTCTTGATTCCTTGACCATTTTCATTTTATGCCATTTGTGCTTACGAAGGAAACGTAAGATTATTTAGATTATTTCCGAAAGCAGTGCGTATTGGTTTGTAACAATACTTGAGGCCCAAGTTGTTGAAAACATAAGTCCTTCGAGTTTTCGTGTGTTGTTGCTCTGGGCTCTCCCAACTTGTCGACGCAAAATAACCGTCGCTACTCTATGTCTGCTCGTACTAATTGAAAAGTGCTGACACTTTGCATGACTTGTATAGTAAAACAATGTGATGCCTGCGAGACCGCTTCAATTTCGGTTGAAACTTAACCAGGATAAAAACCGTGCTGTGAAAAAGGCACTACTGATTCAAATTGTCTGATTGAAGGAGGCTTCAAAGCTTATGTTCGTTAAGAGCGAGATGAAAACCACGATGAGAATGCGGTTTACGAAAACGCTTCACTGCAATTGAGTGTATGCCGTATTTGAACTTACGTGACTAATGATGGAGTAATCTTGAAATATTTTGTGTGGATTTTTGTTTATTCCTAAAGTTTCTGTTTTTTTATGAAATTGAAGTGTTGCGCCTGATGTTGTAGGGTAATGCGTTCAAGTTCTTGCGTTTTACTCGTGGGACGATCGTCTTAAATTAGGGTGTATACTTAATTTATGTATCGCTTTGTCCCCGAGTACTTGGCTTTTAATTTATCGGGGGGTGGGGGCAAACCAGGGACCATGGCAACCACCATTGAGATTTTTTATTAGTCTCGGATTTACTTGTTCTCATATATCAGAGGTCAAAAGTTCAAATCTTAACATTTTTTGTCAACATAGCAGTGAGAATTATCGCAAAAATCAATTGAATTACACAATCATTAAAACGTGTAACAAAGCTAGAAAAGGCAACATCACACAGCTTCGCAGAACAGACATGAGATTTAGGTGGCTCACAAGACGTTACACAGAACTGACTGACTCAGAGACAGACCGGAGCACTGAGGCGCTGCCAATGAGCGTGACTGCTGTGATGTGACGGTCCCGAGGTGCTGCGTGCTCTCAAGTAAGAGCGCTGGCGCACAACACAGTGCGGACCTCCGTGGCGTTGTGTCGTATGAACCACGCGTAACCTTAATTTGAATTTTTGTAACAGGGCGTTGGCGAATGACTTCACATCTTAATCACAAGGAATTTCCAATATTTTCTTCAGAGAATTGTTTTTATCATATACGGAGTAGCTATGAGCGCTACTACAGGCATCTCTTAGTTGTTTTTCCTTAGTTTGGTTCTTCGGGTTTGCACTTAAATCAGGCAATAAGTGTTCTTTGATGCTTTTGTCCATATTTTTCATTCACTCGACTTCTTTTGGCAGATCGAGTGGAAAAAATTAGTTTATACCCACTACTTTGATTCGCTACTGCCCATTCAGAGCCTTTCACACAAATAGCGTTCAAAATCAAGACAAGCACGTCCTCCGCAACATGGAACTCATGAGGAACTCGTCATTCATTACATTTGGAACTCCTCGTTTGAACTCGAACTAATGCTGAAGGATGTAAAATACACAAGTTTGTTCCTTCTTTCCGTGCGTTGTGTTCTTTGATGCACCCATTGTGAAAGATTTAAGTTCGTTACTACCTCAGCTTTTCTTATTTGTCTTTATTACGTGAATTTGGCGCGACTAAGTACAGAATTGCGATGTCTTGTGAATAATAATATGTGTGGCGTTGATCAGGGTTGAAAAATACGACTATCTAAAAAATCTCACTCACCCCAAGTTAGTAGACTTTCTTGAGTCTTTGTTGGAAGGGTTAGAATAATATGAACTTTTAATAAGAAACTACATCGCAATGAAATGTTTTCGAGAATTTTAATGTATTTTATGTGAAACAAACCGTCAGTTTTTCCTTTTCGTGTGTTCAGTAATTCAGTTACATTTTCCAGAATGCCTTAGAAATGGGAGAAGTAATTTACCAAATACAACGGATGCAACTGAAATTACTACTGACTCAAAGCTAGAGCAACGAAAATGTGTATTAAAATTTTGTAAGAATAAATGTACTAGTTCTTGTGCGTAATAATTCACTGTAAATGTACCTGGGCGAGATTGGTGTTTGGCTGCTCGGGACTTGGTAGTAACCCGAGAACGGTCCACTCGGCTCGCTGCTGTTGCATTGTTCAGTTCTGAAGGTGTTTACGCTTTAATTAGTTCCTTAATGAAGGGGAATGAATGTATGTTATTTGTGTATTCGAATCTTCCATGCGTGTTCAGTGATTTAATTTTATTCATTATGACACTAGCAAAAGAGTAGCAGCTAATTTAACAAAAACAAGGAAATCAACCATTGAAACAGTGCAGAAATATTTCTGCACTTTTAGTGCGCAGCTTCGTATGTGCCCAGTAAGTTTTTCCTATGTTGAATAGACATTGTTCACTATCGGTTTTGTGTGGAACAGCGTGACAAATGGACTATGTGTTGATAGTCTGACTTAGGTGTTGATGGTTGTTCACTGAATGTTTTTTCGAGTTTGAACAAATAAAAATTCGCAGTTATTTGACGAACGTTTGGGCAAACGATAATTCGCAATGAATCAGGTTCATTGATTTCACGTTTTCAATTCCGTCGATGCAGACATCTTAGGGAGAAATTTCTCATGGTGAGTTCCAATGTGACCTTAGTTTTGTTGGCACTTAGGGTCGGATATTGCCTTACCTGCTCTGCAAGTCGGTAGCCGTGTAGTAATAGAGAACAGATCCTAACTTTGGTTATTCACGTCAAGTTTCAGTAGGACGCTGCTACTCAACTCAACGACCAAGTGTGCATGCATCATTTTCTCAGTGAGCTACTTACAAGTACAAAAGTTTCTCTGTAACCCGCACAATATTGTTGAACATCTCGTTCAAAATTACTTTAATAGAAAGAATTTCAAGACACAATATGTTATTCATAAACTTTTCTGACAGTGTTCTAATTCTGTTAATCGGATGCTGAAAGATAAACAGCCAATAACTGGACAAACTTAACTACTCGTATTTGGGGATTTGAACTCTTACAATTCTCAGGAAAACACCACTTTCCTTTATTGCATCAACGTCAGAAGGCTCTGTAATTACTTAGAGCAAACAGCATGAACAAGAAAAGATGTCTGTAGTGTCGTACTATCGGCACCACTAGAGGTATTGTAGCAGAAGCTTTAACTTCTGTACCCTTAGGTGTAGGCTAAGGATCAGGATGAGTATACGCACAGCAAGACTCCAAATAATGTACTGATTCCATCACTGACAGACCTTCATTAAAACTAGCAGTGCCCGGAAGTCAAACAAAGATCTTCCGGTGGTTGTAAAGGGTCGCAAAGGCAAGGCACCATAAAGGACTTCCGTCGGTCAGAGTTCCGGCCGTTTATGACTTATCCGGCTCCGAGACATGCGACACCCAAGTGCAATAAAGACATCCGGCGGCGCCTGCCTTGCAAGGCTCACTGCGAGATACAACAATGTCACAAACGTAAATAGTGGTAGCTGAGGCCACCGGCGTAATATGCTTACACTCTGGACAGCTGCGACCGCTCTGAGAGACTGCTGCCACTCGACTCACCTGCCGGTGGGAGAGGCACCTGTGCGCCGAAGGCACAGTGTAGGCGACAGCCAAAACAGGCGCTTCCGACGCTGCTGCGAAATGCACCTAATGAAAACGCGGGCGTGCTATGTACTCAAAGTATTGCTTCAAAGGAGTATCTCATCGTTCTGGCATCTTTTTGTTCTCATGTTAATTTTATTGAATTATTTCTAGATTTTTTCATGCTTTAAACATGAAATTCTTAGGGTTTCTTCTTTACTTTTATTTCCTTCAAGTTTATCGCGACCTTATTAGCTCTGATTGGGGAAAATTGCGAGCCTTAAGACTAAAATTACTGTCGCCTGTTGCAGGATGAGCGTGCCGCGCATACGGACGGTCAATGCTGAGAAGCGAGCTCAGAATCTCAATTCTTTTTCCGAAGTGGAGGAGCTGGAAGATGAAGAGAATGAAGCAGCGCTATCACCTGCTGACCGACGCAAGCGGGAGGCTGAGAAACGTGCAGCTTGGAGGAAGGAGAGACTGAGGAGTCTAGAAAATGTGAGTTGTCTATATTTTTAGAGTCTTTTTGTTTTTGCTAATTTTCAATAGAGAAGTTTTCGTGGTTGAATGCAAGGAGCATCGTGCAAGTTAAGCCTGGCAATGATGGTTATCCTCAGGTATTGCATTTTGCATCCTAATTCCCTACTACTTTATGGAGGAAGTGAAATATCTATGAAATATCTGTGAAATTTGCTCTTTGTAAATTTAGGGATCGCCCCATATTGTACAGCTTTTTGCGCAGTTTTCTGTTATATTATTGTAACTCAACTTGGAGAAATGATTTACAAAGTCATTTCGTCTGACAGGCTATGGGCCAAGTAGGCTTTTATATTTTCAAAATCCTGAAATAAATAGGAGGAACAATAAATTTAGCTACTTTTCTGTTGCTAATTGTAATGGTGAACATAAGTTTATTTAAATTCAATGATCACAGGTGCGACATTTGTTGTAGATCTCACGAGTCACTTTCCTCTCGCCTAATTATTCCAGAGAGTCTTTCTTAGCCGGCATATTGTTGCCTTTAATAGCAATCTGCGTAACACAGCTTGCAAATAATATTGATATCTTACAGATACTTTTCCTTGAAAATATTTTTGCTAATATGCTATTTTAAATGTATGGTCTTTCAAGAGCCATGGTTGAGACTGACGGCAACAATGTCTTTTGTGTATTCCTTCAGGATGCCGTGGAGGCGCAACATGTAATTGACCAAATCGCCGAGCTCACCAACTTGTCCATTGACAGTGAGTATTTTTCGTCTTTGCTCATCGCTCATATCATCAAATGTACTTAAGTGCTAAGTACTTTCGAATGTATTTAAGTTCATTTTAAGCACATTTTTGAATACATTATTTTATGAAAACTAATTTCTAATCCACTGTCAGATTTAATTTTGGTCGTTTTTAATTTTGTGACAAAATAATGTACGTATTTGGCTTAGGAACTTCCTCATAGTCTCATCGCTCATGTGCCTATGTAAACATTTATACTGTACTTGCTTATGGCAAAACGAAAACCTGACCTGAAAGTACGTATATACTTTTATTGTACATAAGGACAGCACTTAAGAACTGCTTTATGAAAGTTCTTAAGTACTTAGGTTAAGTACAGAAGAGTACTTAGTATATTTGTACTTAAGTACTGACCAGCTCTGGAAACAACTTATTGAAACAATTACCTTTTCAATGAGATCATTTTCCAAAGAAAACGCTGCCGTTTGGGAGGCTTATGCTAACGTCTAATCTAATCTGTTGGTATAAATTAATAAATTAGTTCTTCTTTCCTGGAGTGGTAACTACGACGACTGTGTTTGCACAGGTGGACCTGACGAGCCTCATCCCTGATGCTGGTGACGGTGACGATGGCGGTGGAGCGAGGGGCTGTCGGCTGCCCCATGCTGATGATGCGATGCGATGTGAGCTCTGCTAGGGCACAGGGTAGCTGTCTCTTCATGTGCAGCCCTAGGATTTCATTTGTGGTCGGTTCTTCAGCTTGCGACCGCCATATCAGATCGAGGGCTGCCATGGCGCTTGTTTTCTATAAAATGCTTCTCAAGCTAAAATTGGGATTTTCCGCCGTGTAATTGAAGATCGCAGTTGCCTTTCACCCTCAACTTGACGCCAATAATGAATTAGCCCCTGCTGATCTGCCCTGTTGCCATTGGCGGCTGTCTAGCAAACGGGCGCTGTTGTTAGTTTAGGAGCTTTTTCTGGGGCGTGCTCAATCACATACTTCCGCTGCTGGGCAGTCACCATGTGTTGGAGAATTATTGATTCTATTTTTTCGATCAAAGATATCGTTTGTATTTTGACGTTTTGCCTGCTTTCAGCAATGATTTTTAACATCGAAGCACGTTTTCTCAAGCAATTCTACTTAAGATTTTTTCTTTCAAATCACGGAATGTTTGATCCTATCTGTTGTTCATCACTTTAGAGTTTAAATGATATATTTGTTTTGTTCGTATTACTTTCCATGTCTTTAATGGGTTGGGGGATTCTTTCGTAGCTTCAAATGGTTGTGTGTCCGTCCAACAATCACTGATTTTCATATAGAAAATGCTGAGGTGACAACTTGTGCGCTAGCAAAATATTGCATAAGTTAGGACGAAAAGAAAGATTATTGGTTTAGCTAATATCGTCGCTGAGGATGGGATTCATCCAGTTTAGTGTGAATAATATCTAAATACTGTATTAATATTTGTAGAATATGCGGTAGAGTTTTAGATGATCGAATTATTCAGTGCCTAGTTCTAAAAATTGTATGATATATGGAAAATATTTGGTCGTTAATATTATATAAATTACCCAACTTCTGTGTCAGTATTTTATTTCAAAAGACGACAATCTCTTGAGGAGATTTTGCACAGAGAATTGTTTTGTATTTCGCTTAATTTTGTTGACTCCGTTTCAATTACATTGGTGAATGATTAAGATGGAAGGCTTCTACACCTGTAGCTCTGTTCGTTGTCTGACTTTGCCAATAAACAGAGCTTAATTTCTTGAGAACAATTTTTCTATTACGCCAACAATTTTTCCTCAGCAAACCAGCGAACATCACTGGAGTTAATTGATCGCATTTTTACTTTGTTGACGAAGGAACACAGCGCCTCTTGCTGGCCCTTTCGTTAGATTTTAGTCCTAGTTTTAGTTCGAAGCTTTAAGAGACTATTTGTTATACCCATGGTTGACTGTTGTAGAATTTGGTCGAGCAGCTTTGAGTTGTGTTTCGTATCACTTGTTTTCCCTCTTACCACCGAGAGCCCAGGGCTGTAGTTCCACTGTTAGGATTTAGGTTTTCCGCTTCGGCAAGTCTGTTTTGCAAATCTTTGTTGCTTGAACAATGAGCGGTGGTTCTGAAGCAGGGAGAGAGTTCTTCAAATACCTATGGGTAGGATTTTTTAAGAATCTCTTGTTTTTCTGTTGCGATGTTTATGGGTGTCAGCAGAATGAGCGTCACTGAATTTCTGTACTGCATCATCACTCTCTTGTTTTTCAGTGAGGCCTTCTTTTCGAAATGAAACCCATTGAAGTATTTTCAATCTATCATCTATCACCAAACTTTGGGTAAAGCACGGGTTGTAAGCCCCCGTGTGTCATTCAGAGGTGCATCTCGCCATGTGCTCAGAACCACCGATTGTTGATGCGTTATGATGGTTTACTTCGCTGGTGCTTTGCGCTGCCTCAGTGAACCGTAGCCTGTCTAAAGTAAGATTCAGAAGTAACTTCCAGACGAGAATTTTATACTTGTAATTATATTTGTATTCCCTTGTTAAGAACAGTATGCAAGTTTTAAGAAATTGGACAGATTGTGAATAAAGAATTACGTACTAAATTGTGTTGGCTGGCGTAACTCATTTTCCTTTAATTTTCTCTATAAATGTTAGAAAGGCTTGAACTTACGAATCCTATATTTTCTGCTTAAAACTACGCATTCAACCAGAAAGGGAGAATTAGGGGTTGGGTCCGCAGAGGAAGTTGTCTTTATTGAATTCTGGGAACTAAGTTTTACCTTGGGAAATGAAGGTTTTCGGAGCTACTCTCAGGAGTATGTTGATAACCTATGTCCTGGATAATTAACTGTGGGGAAACTGCCGCTCCTTTGTGGTGCTTCTAGATCCACGGAAGGAAGTCACTAACACTCGCTGTAAGAACTTGTGGGTGGAATTTTGTGGTTAGGTAGGCCTTTCTTCATTCGCTATTTTTTCTTTACACAAGGAAGGCTGGCGTACCGCACAACCGACCTCCTGCGCGAGGCTCGCCGTCTTTCCTACGTTTTTATTTCACCTTTTTGTCTCTAGATATGTTTTCTTCTGCCTCCGTAGCGAGCTGTGCCACTGAGACTCTAAAATTTTGTGTATTTGGGAGTCGCGCATTAGGAGTGCCGCTTGAGCCTATGCTTCACTTAGTTTCCCTGTGATAATGGCCAAACTGACCAGAAGCGAAGGTAAACCTGGAATT
>JACJUY010016813.1:0-13086 GCA_014220935.1 Platorchestia sp. MABIK | reverse complement strand
CCGACGGTCACGTGGTTGTGGACGTGTGTTGGTGGACATCGTGTTGGTTGGTGCAGGCTGTGGCATACGCGACGTGTAGGTGGTGTGTAGCGTGAGAGGGAACGTGGAGAATTGTATAGCAGCATGTTTTGTATAGAAACATGTAGCATTTTGTAGCAACATGTAATATTGTGTGGCAGCATGGGGTATTGTGTAGAAACATGTAGTATTGTGTATCAGCATGGAGTATTGTGTAGAAACATGTAGTATTGTGTAGCAACATGTAGTATTGTGTAGCAACATGTAGTATTGTGTAGCAACAAGCAGCAACACTCAGCATTAGGCAACAACTCGGAGAAAGATGCAGTAACGAGGAGCAGCCCACAGCACCACGCAACAACCACACCACTACAACGGAGCGCTGCAACGCGAGCAACACCAAACGCTCGCGTTGCAACACGCGTTGTGCGACGTTGCGCGTGATATGCAACACTGTTGCTGTAATTATACAGTGCAACTCCTCGGGTTACTCAGGGCTACTTAAATAAATCCAGTGTTAATTTTTGTACGGCAAAAGACTCGTTGCTTTTAAAAGTAAAGGAAATTTGTAAAAATAACTCCATACATCAGCTAGATTTAATAGCTCGCAACCGTTAGTGAAAAGCGTTTCTTCATAACATGAAAGAAATTCATGACTTCGTCTCCTCAGTGCGCTCTATTACTGTGCACTGTCACGAATATTTTTACGCAAGAAATAGGCAAGTATTTTACAGACTGGCATGCGAACCTCATAAGTGGACGCACACGTACATCAAGAATGCGGACCAATCACAGGCCTTCGTTTGGAGGCCGTATTGGTTGCCCAGACAACGGGCAGGTGAGGGGGGGAGAAGAGAATAGCGGTGACGCAAGGGGGCAGAGAATGGGATGCTACATGCAGGAAAAGTTTATATCCTCAATAAAAGGCAAATGAGCAGCGTAATACGTAAAATTCTAAACACAAGAAGACGAGAAAACTTTGAGAATATTGCACAAAAATACGTGGAATAGGTTAACACATAACACAAAAATACGTGAAACAGTTAAAAAAATTCTACTAAAATATGTGAATCAGTGAGAAATCAGTTGAAAACTGTAACATAAAAATTCGAGAAGCAGTTAAAAAATCTAACACAAATATGCGGGAAACAAAGAAAGACACACCTCAAAAATATGTGGAACTCGTGACAAAAGTACGTTAAACATGCACGCTAAGATCATGTGAATACCCAAAACAAACACATGAAGCAAAAAGAAAAAGCGCGTTCATTAGAACTGCGCTGAAATGAGAGCAAGTCTAGAAGCCACTTGGGAACTGAAACAGAAGCTCGAGTTCGACAGATGAACTCGGCAATTCTGAAGCGGCAGAAAACGCAATTTTTCAAGTTGTCATCATTTGAAGGCAATCGACTTCGCTTAAGTTTATTTATGTTTTCTTTACAGCAGACCAAAAAATGCACGCGCCAGATCTGGGTAAATCTGGATAAATCAAATTTACCCAGAACAATGCGAGATTGTTGGATAAAAATGATTTGTCTCGAGCCTAAACCGAAGTGAGGGTCAGCAGCACGGAGCGCTTACCTCTCACAGCTGTGAGGTGCAAGCGCGTTGCTGCGTCAGAACTCACAGTGGCACACTTCCAGATTCGGTGACTAGTTTTAACTCTTTAACGTCAGCATTTTTATATTCATATCACCGTCGTCACAACCACCGTCATTAAACTGGCACCGGCATCAGGCAGTCACCGATATCAGGATGAGGGAAGAACTGCCACTAGACAGTGAACGCTAAAGAGCACAATAGGGAACTAATTTGACAACAAATGCAATACATTGAGGCCATTTTCGAAAGAGGTCGCATTCTCCAGTTGAAGGGTTAAAACTCAAGAGGCATAAAGCAGAATTCAGTGTAAGGAATTAAAAAGATACTGGCAGTACGTACAACTCAGCAGTAGGACTCGGATTCCAGAGCGAGAAAATAAAAATTATCAAATTTCATTGCGAGAATTTGAAATTTACGTTACAAAAGGCATAAACAACTACACCAAGAGACACATAACTACAACAAGAACAAGAGGCTCATTTGACTACAACAACAGACACAAACAACTACATCAACAGACACAAACAACAGCAACAAACACAAACACCAGATCCGGGCACGAAGCACATGACGTACGCTCGCTTCAGCAAAAGACGTGACGTCTTCCAGGAACAAGACACGCGACGTACCGTCAATAAGCGCCGGTGACGTCACGACTGCGTCATGGCTGACGCAGAGGGCGTCGTCATGGCAACGCTCAATGCACGCACGCACGAACAAATCCCAACTCATCGAAATGAGGCAGCTTGCTAGGGTGGTGTAGCAGGCTACGAAACAGAGGTGTTGGTAGTACACTTAAGGTAACTTGAGCAGAAATGCATAATTCTGAGGCAGAATGAAATTTTTCAGTTAAAGTACCTGTTTTATATCAAGTACATGTTAAGTAAAGAGAAAGTATAAATGAATTGTTTAAATTGTTAAATGTCACAGTATCAGCGGAAACGCACGTATTTTTAACAGTATCGTATTTAAACCTAGTTGCTACACTGAACGTATCTGTAAGAGTACCGTGTTCGACTCTAGTAGCTGTACTGAATGTATCTGCAGAAGCAACGGCACCTGTACCTTGGAAAGCATGTCTTCTGTTGCGTAAATCAAAAGTCAGGTTTTAAAGTTAGATCGAGTGGCGCTTATATGTGAAAATCGATCAATTACTCGTTCTCAGCACAGGAGGATATGAACAGGACTTGAAATTCATTATTCCTAGCAGCTAAAAAATCAGTTGATTTTAAAGTGGGGGAAAAATTCTTGGCGCTGAAACGGCACAGATCAATACAGCAAATGGTGTCCCCATATTGTCTCGGCCAGAATTAATGAATACGGATATTAAATTTCAGCATCAACAACTCACCAGCTAGACTGGAAGCGCGTTGCTCAATCACCTACAATAAGTCAATTATTAAACAACAATGTGATTAAAAAACAACACCGCGAAACTAAAAAGAATAAGTTGGTTTAACAAACAGATGTTAAAAAAATATCCCCAAAAAAACACTCGGACGCGCACAACTTTGGAAGATGATACACAAGGAGAATTTTCAAGAGTTCATGATAGAGTTAAAATAGCCTCACGGTTGCAGCAGCGTGAACAATACGATAGATAGCGTGCGTGGAAGGTCGGACGGCAGAAGGAGTGCGTGTGAAGTGCCAGAGCGATTAAAAGGTCGCCTGATAAGGTGCGTCAGATAACCGCATGAAACCTCACCGTACCAAGCAAAGCAAGAATGCAACGCTTCTTCCCTGCATGCTTTTCTTACTTGAAATCATACCTGTTGAACGAAATAAAGTTTCTCACTTGGAATCTTGTCAGTTGAACGAAATGCAGTTTAATTTTTTCGCATTTGTCAACTTGTAATGCGAGTTGCAAGCGACCATAATGATGAAATAACTCCCATGAAGTTGAATAACTTAGCGGACGATAGAAAATGAGCTCTCCTAATGCTTCAGCAGATCTTACTGGAGCTCACCTCTAAAGTGATGGAAAGTTGGTGATTTGTACTACATCGGTGCTCATTGTAATGTAATTTTCTTTAATACGATACAAAGATGGTGAGTTTATACCATGATACAAGGGTGTTCATTGTAATATAATATACTCTAATATGATAGAAATGTGGTGAGTTATACTATGATATAAGGGTGCTCATTGCAATGTATTTTTCTCTAATACGATACGCAATAATCTCCTATCAGTCAACGATGCATGCTGTCGGGAAGCCGAAGTCAGTTTTCCAGACAGACTGCCCCGGAAATGCGCTGGAAACTGCTCACGAGCTCCAGTTTTGTCGAGCAGGTCGTCCTTAAGTTTGTCAATACCAGGTCAGCAGCTCAAGCACGGCGCTGTCGAAATGTTGCCACTCAAATCGAAGAAATCATGTCCCAGTTTCCTGAGAGCCTGGCCCGGAAGCAGCGTCTCGAGTCCAACTGCAATGCCTTAGCCTAATTGGTGGATTTTTTTATCAGCTGTGTAATTGTATTATGTTCAATTACAGACAAAATTACTGTTGCATTCTGTTTAATAACGGACAAAAATCATCGCTGTATTATGCTCAATAACGGACAAAAATCACTGTTGTACTATTTTCAATAACGGACGAAAATCACTGTTGCATTCTTTTTTAATAACAGATAAAAATCACTGTTGTACTATGTTCATTAAGGGAAAAAATCACTGTTAGTGAGTCTAATGCGTCGCACTGCAAAAATTGGTCAGCATGGTCTAAGTGTAAAGAGAGATGGCCATTTCTCTCTCTAAGTTTGTTACGTAAGTTAGGGAGGCTGGGATGTATACTGTATAGCTAGCCCTCAGGAAGGTCAAGGCAACTCGCAAAGTTTTGCAGTGAAAATTCAAAGAAAATTTTCTAAAATAAACTCAGTCGCATAGAAAATATTCTAAAATTAAACCTCTGACGCAAACTCCAGCAGCGCTCGGGAAAAGTGTTCACCTTGGAGTATGAATTTCAAAATTCATTTCTGTTCAAATGAAGAATTGTGAGGAAGTAGGTCGATAATGGTACTGATGCTGATGACATAAATGAAGTGGTGCATCAAAATGCAAAACTCATTCAAGCGTTGTTAACTTTGTCACGTGAAACTCGCTAGTTTTTTTGTAGGTTCGTTTTAAATCCGAGAGCAAAGATAGGAAAATGTCAGCTGATTATGATTGGCGGTTAGCCATACGAATCAAAATAGGCTCGTTTCAAATTTCCGTGTGCAAGGATAGGAAAATGTCAGCTGATTATGATTGGCGGTTAGCCAAACGAATCAAAATAGGCTCGTTTCAAATTTCCGTGTGCAAAGATAGGAAAATGTCAGCTGATTATGATTGGCGGTTAGCCATACGAATCAAAATAGGCTCGTTTCAAATTTCCGTGAGCAAAGATAGGAAAATGTAAGCTGATTTTGATTGGCGGTTAGCCAAACGAATCAAAACTCCGAGAAAACAGAGGCAGCGCTGACCTAATTACTGGAGAAATGAAAATGTGCAGAAACTACGGCTGATCCGAGCGACCTCGGCGAGGACGCGCAACTTTCGCTTTCGAAACCTCGGGTCAGATTGGAAAGCGCAGGCTGCTGCAATGCGCTTGCTGCTGCGGCCTCTCAGCTTATGAAATCATCTGTGTGTCGAATATGAATTTGAATTCTAACAGCGAGAGTCAACGAATGAAAAAAAAAATTCTTTTGCAAGTTGTACTTATGTAAAATAGGCTGTTAAAAACGGCCTCACAGCTTATGAAATCACTTGCGTGTCGAATATGAATTTGAATTCGAACAGCGAGAGTCAACGAATGATTTGAAATTTTCTTTTGCAAGTTACACTTATTTAAAAACAGACTGTAAAAAGACAATGTGTGGGTTGAAGGTCATAGCAGCTTAAGTGACAAAATAGGTGTAATGGACGGTGTGCCTGGTTAGTGGAAATCGAAAACGCCAGAATTCATCAACAGCCAAAAACGCTAATGAGTTATAGGACATAAATAAAAAGAAAGTTAGTTTATAGTGTTTTTTAGGTTGTTTAATTGGGGCTGCAAAGGCAGTAGAATAAGATTTCTAGTTTAAGCCTGCCAAAACTACATAAGTATTCCCAATAGAGAAGGAGGAATTCAATGTGGAATTAGAGAAACGGAGAATCTATGCAAAAGTTGTGTCCCACACCCTGTGCAAAGAAATAGCATGATTGAAAAAAGTTTAGGAAGCAAGATGGAAGTTGAAGAAAGTAACCGGTGCTGAGAGAGAAGACAGCAACGAACTGAAAATATGGTCGATCTCGAAATAAAACTCTTATAACTTATATAAAAGAAATAAAACTTACTCTACTGTATTTCAACACGGGAAGGCCTACCTGGGAACCTAAGATACACAGATATATTTTCTTGCATGGAAAGAGTTGGTGAGAAACTTTCGAATTCAGACTTTATCGCCGGATCTTTGATATAAAAATAAGATAGTATTGCAAATGCACTTAAAAATGTCTTCGAATTAAAAATATCTTCGAATGGCAGCCAAATTAATTTGTAGGCTGAAAAAATGACGTATTGTTTTAAAAATATATCATCTTCATATTTTGACTAACACAGAAAAATTCAGAAGTCCAACCTTCGACCTCTGTATGAGAGGGGGAAATTCCCTTCACTCCTCCGCTTTCTCCGCCGCCGTTATTTCGGTGCTGGAGAAACTTTTCATAACCTTGAAAGATCTGTTCATTCATCACCGTCGTTTTAATGAAAACCTGTCACCACACATGAGCTCAAAATTAATTAACATCTATTCATTTGAGGTTGTACAATAGTCTTATAATAGTCTTACAATAGTCTCACAATGGTCTTACAATAGTCTCACAATAGTCTTACAATGGTCTTAAAATGGTCTTACAATAGTCTTACAACAGTCTCACAATAGTCTTACTATAGCCTCACAATAGTCTTACAATATTCTTACAATAGTCTTACAATAGTCTCACAATAGTCTTACAATGGTCTTACAATAGTCTTACAATGGTCTCACAATGGTCTTACAATAGTCTTACAATGGTCTTAGAATGGTCTCACAATGGTCTCACAATGGTCTTACAATAGTCTCACAATAGTCTTACAATAGTCATACAATACTTTTTAATTTTAGTCACGAGGTTTTCCAAAGGAGAGCAGTTCATTAGCATCTTATTTTTAAAGTTATCAATAATATCTCTTGATCTAATTCGGTAATAACTTTCTGAGTTAAAACTGCCTACACAGCCTAAGGAAAGTCTAACAGAAAGATCGATTTTCATCCCGGAAATAAAAGTGACAAAATAAAAATTGGTCAACAATTTCGTACTGAATAAACTGCTTTAAAAAAATTGATCAACGTCGCGTAGTTAAAAATTGAAAATAGAAAATTAATTTCTACGCAATGACAAAAAATAAATTGATTGAATGAAAGAAAACTCTTTCATTAGAAATGGCAACCTTTTAGTTAAACACTAAAATCGTTTCTTCAAACATTAACGTAGAAAATAGAACGCCAGACCACACATTTCCCCGACAGTCGGCAGGCAAAAATTCATGTACGAGTTCCTGTATAGTGAAGTCAACCATGTCAACCTAAAATGAATACCACAGTCACCGTAATAGTTGATGGATAGATAAACTAAGATTGTAGATGATTGATAATAATAATGATAGAATAGATGATGGATAATAGATATTAACAAATATTCAGTTATTTTGCTCCAGAATATTTAAGAAAAGGTTGAAAAAAAGGCTTTATTAAAAATCAACGGCAATAAACAAAGTGCCGCATTTATATTTACATTTGACAGAGAAAAAATACAAGGAAATTAAAAAATGTAATCTGTGTGGACAGCATCTTCTGTTTTAAAGTGTATAAGATTTATTTTGTTAGACGTACGAAGCATCGCCTACATGCCTGTGTGAGGTTACAGCTCTCATACTCCACAGCTGTTATTGGGTGAAGTGTGAACATTTGTGTGCTCGTTTAGAATCAGGATTTGAGCTCATCATAGATGCCAACAATAACATCAAAGGTCGAGAGATTTTATCTCGAAATTCGATGAAACTGGACTAATTAAAGCCATACATGGAACATCAAGTATATGTTTAATATTTATCTAATATTTATAATATGTAATACATAATGTTAAAATATATATTTAATATAAAATAGTATATATATGATATAACATATATTTTATTATAATATTTTTTACAATAACATCAAAAATCAAGAAATTTTCTCTCGGAAGTCGATGAAATTAGACTAATTAAAGCGACGCATGGAGCACCAATATCATATTTTCAATGGGTTATCTTCTGTGTGCATCAGCGGAGAACATTTCGAAAATACAGGAATTTAAAGTGGATTGTAATAAGACTAGTGAAGTTTTTTGGAACGGACCGAATTGATAGTCATCTGAACATTCATGTTCAAATGTTTTGTTTATGATTTCAACGTCGAGTGAGAAGTCAATTTTTCTGTAGAGAGCATTTAAAACTGTATAGTTTGTAATGTTTAAAAATATATGGTCTGATGAGCAGTAAAGTCGAGGCTTATATTTCAGGGTCAGGAGGGAAAAGATTTACTTCAGTTCAAGAGTGACATATCATAAAAAGTTTAAAAAACTTAACTTATAACTTTTGAAATTTAATTTTGGTGTAAGTTCATTATGTTGCTTCAATTTTTTTTTACCATGACGAAGAAAATAAAACGAGGGAATGATACAGTGAACTTGACAAAACTCCGATAAATTTAGGAATCATTCAATCAACGAACGCAATAATTATGCACACCTATAGACGACTGTTTTCTTTCTTTAACAATCAACAATCGCTTTCTTCAAAATCATATAATTTTTGATGCGAGTAAGCGATTTGATCTTTCGGTATTACTGACTCGGCCGTTAACTTGGCCCGTTACACAAGAGGCCGCACCGTTGACCATTAGCTGCACCTTCTTTGTGCAGTGGCCATTGGCCCGTTATCTGATCTTTATCAAGAAATGCAATTTTGACGCATGTCTGACGGCAGTCTCGGGAGCCAAAGGATGGAACAAGACCCATTAAAATTAGCCCGACACGAGAAGTTTGTCAGGGAAAAGTAATCGACGCTGTGCAAAGAAATATTAAGGGAATAATTACATGAATACATTATGTTCTCATGAAGATGAGTTGTGCATCTACATTGCTGCATGGGTAAATTCAACGTCACCAGTACATACACTAAAAAACTAGAGCAAATTTGTAGCTGTACATTATCAGCAATTGCTTCCGAAAACTCTACGCTAATATTACACATGCGTTTAAAATAGTTGTATGAAAATCTAGCATTTTGCTGCGTACGTCTGAGATTATGTAGCACATGGTGACAGGGTAGCATCGCGCTAAGCTACATAGTACCGAAGCAACACAGTATCGGTGTAATATAGTACAACAGCAACATAGTCCTCGAGTAACGGAACATAATATAAAATAAACAGAAGCCCAGTAATACAGCTTTAAAGCAACTAGGGGAATCAAGGACAGTTTCGTCAGCGTCAGAAAATGGCAACGAACTCCCGTACCTGAGATGAACTGAGCCATCCAATGACAAATGCAGCAACGCTCAGCAACACCACGGTAGAAGACACAAGGAAGGGTCTAACAGGTCTTTTTTTCGTCGACCGTGTGGCAATGCTGACGTCATGGCAACGAGCCAACAGCAGCGCTCATTTTGCGTCTGGTAACACCGCAAGCCCAATCTCCGGCACCACTATTGGTCTAACGACATGTCACAATAGTGACGTCATACAGTTTGTTTGAAATGAAGCCATTCTATTGGCTAGCCGAACAAGAGGAGGTGTATTTTCCCCCAATAAAAATGACGCTACCTTTTATCCTCTACCGTGGTCATACGGAGGCGAGTGCAGCTACGGCAGGTAGTCATCAATAAGCCGTCGCTCCGTTACGGTAAGCCTAGAGCAAAAAATTCCTGCCTGCAAAAAGTTCTTCCGACGCAAAATGTTAAATGTCATCGTTGGTATTGTTTAAAATTCCAGGGTATTATAACTTCAAAATTATCATTTTTAAAAAGGGTTCGTGAGAGTTTGTGTGAAAAGAATTGGGTGAATTATAATTGCTTAACTCGTTGCTGTAGCACTATTTTATGAATGATTCATTTATTGATGTAAATAAGAAAATAATATTAGAGAACAAAGATCACGCAGAGCAAGTTTTAAACAGCCTGTTTTCGAAGCGCACAAATGATGAATAAAAAACAAGTGCTTGCACAAACGTAATTTGGAAGCAGGAAAAAACATCACTGTTTGGTTGACCCGAAAATACATTTAAAAAAATAAGGAAATTAGCATTAAAAACTAATGCATTATTCTGTTCCAACCAGGTGTGATTCCCAGTCTTACTTTTTCGCCGCCTGCATGCATGTTTGTCGCCGTCTAAGCGATTTAATCGCTTAGGCGGAGAAAAACATGCATGCAGGCGGCAAAAAAGTTAAACTGGGTTTCGGATTTCGTAATTAGAACCAACACCTGCCCTTTCCTTCCCACGAGACCATGAACGAAGGAAGGGAGGGAAAGAGGGAGAGGGGGATATTCGAAACAAAGAACGTTTTTTCCAACCGTTAGTCAGATTGTCGGAATCCAGAAAAAAATGAGTTTCGGTTGGAGTGCCTTACGGAAAGCGACATGCGTAGTCCTTGTACTAAAAAGTTTGGTCGGTAGAACACAATAGTTCGTGTGCTAATGAAAGTATAAGACGCAAAGGTTAGGGAATGAGCTAGACGTGGCCTACATAAGCAACAATGGAGCACAGAGTGGACGGTGCAGCGAGGCCTAACTCGGCCTGCCCGCAGCGACCTACTGGCGGCAACCGTCAGGCCTACATAGCGACGCCGTGGTAGGCCGTGGCAAATGGCAGGCTGTGGCAGGCCGTAATAGATGGCAGGCTGTGGCAGGCCATGGAAGGCTGTAGCAAATGGCAGGCCGAGGTAAATGGCAGACCATGGTAGGTGGTAGGCCGTGGCAAATGGCATGCCATGGTAGGGGGCAAGCCGTGGCAAATAGCAGGCCGTGGCAAATGGCAGGCCGGCGCAGGTGGCAGGCCGTGTTGTGAGGTGCCTGGTGACTGGCTAGAGAATGTAGGGGTGTGTTATGGGGTGCCTAGTAACAGGGTAACTGGCTGGAGTTGTTACGAGTTGTCTGGTAACATCGGTGAACATACACACATTCCGAAGTGAGCTGTCCTACGGAGCATAAAAATTAGCCTCAGGTGGACACGGGCACGTTTTGCAAGGAGCGATAAGCCTATTCCGCCAAAACTTACATGGCAACAACACCTGTTTCGAAATTCTCAATTCCCACCCCGAAAATCTGAATTACCACCTGGAAATTTCCTATTCTCACCCCGAAATTATCAATTTCCCCCTCGAAATTCTCAATTTCCATCCCTAAATTCTCAATTCACACTCCGAAATTCTCCTCGAAGCTAATGTCACCGAGTTTGTGTGGAGTTAGAGAACCGCTGACGACTTACGAGTAAGAAACTATACTGAATTTTCAAAGTCAGGAACAATACATGAATACATTCACTCGACAGAGGTAGCTGATATGCACCATTAGAATAACAATGATTCACTTGGAAAATCAAAGGATAATGGCATGTATGAAGTAGGTGGAAATAAATCCGCTCTTATACCCCTTCCTTTATACATTAAGACACCACGATTGTTAAAATTTTTATACATTTGAATACTTTACTACAAGACAGTTTGGACATAAGAGAATAATTAGAACTGAAAGTTTATTGCTTTTAAATTAAGCACCGCGCCAAGTTTAGTAAAGTTATTTGGCGCATGACTGCTATTCAAGGACATCCTAGAAGGATTCAAAGAACTTATTTTCGCACTGTGCGCCAGAAGTGCACGGGAAATGTTGAGCACAGCACAAAAGGCTTCATGCCGTGCTTGAAAAATTTGTTGAACACTTTGACTGCAACGTGAGCCACCGGTGGTCACTGGGGAAATTATCAAAATGCTGCTGACCGACCAGTAGTCGCAAACCCAATTTTCACAATTACCAAATCAAAACTAAATAAAGGTTAGGTCTGGTTTATGTTGGCTATTTTCAACCTTCCTTACTGCAATTGACTTTAAATTTGAGTTGTGTATTAAACCTCAGTTTTACCTGTCGCAGTCAGAGTGTTAATGAGAAAGATATCTCAAGAAAGTGAGAACGACTTCTATCAACACGTTGACTACGATAGGTTGAACTGAAGTTGTAAATTCAACTCAAATTTAAAGTCAAATGTTATCAAAAATTTTCAAATGTCAAAAATTAAGTAGGTATATAGAATACCATCAATTTTAAAATATTGTGAAAATTTTTCGAATGACCCATCGATGGGTCGTGTCGCAAGTAACGTGTTAAAATACACACATTAGAGATAACAGTAAGACGAGACTTAATTTAGAGAAACTGAAGAGTTATAAAGCTCAAACTTCTCAGCGACGTGCCGCCAATATAAATAAATTGAGAAGCCGAAACGACTGTTTTTTGTTTCGTAACCGGAGACATTAGAATCGCAAGACCAGCATTGCTAAATTTTGCTATCACGATAAGATAAGCAACACAGGCAGGTGATAAATTGAAGTACTCGTAGAAAACATCAATGGAGAAACTAGGGAATAAAGTAACGACTTTTTTTTAGCTAAAGAAAGGTGTGTCAACTCTTGAAAAAAGTGAAGCAGAGAACAGCGTCGATGCGAATGCGTTTGTTCTCTTAAAAAATTGAAATAATAATAATAACATACGCGCATTCAGGGCAGAGAAAATATTGAAAACAAGCACTTGTACCCATAAAATGTAAAAAAACTTGAGGCGAGAAACCTTTACACATCAGGGCCGAGAAAACACCAGATGCACAAGCTCACCTAACATACCTGGCACGAAGTTAAACAAGATGTACAAGCTTGAACTAATTTCAAGGTAACTTAATACAACCGAGCGACACCTCGGGCATAATCCTTGTCACAGATCGTTTAATTTCCGCGTATTGCAATTGATGGAAAAACATCGTACAGTCTTGTAAAAATTGTTGTACGCGGAAAAATTGTGTCCTTTGGTTCACAACAGACGACCTTCTTACAGACAAGCTGCGACGAGTTAAAGGAACAGCAACCAAGTTTTAAAATACGCTTCCTCGTATAAGAAAAATGCAAACGTTTGTTGAAGTTCACTGCGACGGTTAGCAGGCAGACAACATTCATTACAGTTTGATCTCATCAAAAAAAAACCTGATTAACAAACTTAAACGCAATTGTAGTCTAAAGAATGTCAGTTCAGCTGACATAACTCCCAAATATACATTAAAAAGACACAAATTGTTTCAGCATGAGCTATTAACATGGGACGTTTAGCTATATGAAACGCAAGCAGTGCCTGATAGCTAATGAAGAAAACAAAACGTCTAAGTAGTAG